>JAHPZR010002652.1:62500-72088 GCA_019787425.1 Platygyra sinensis
CTGTTGCACTGTCATGTTATTCTTAATTCTCTAATTTTTAAGACGGTTTGTTCTTTATATTATCAGTGGAATATTATGAAGACGACAGTAGTAGGAAACATTTTGACCAGTTATTTTACTCCTAATACATATTTCCTGCCATTCTATGACCATGGACACGCCTAGCACGTCGAGCACATAGCTAACAGCTGACTGCGTTTGGTGGTTGTTGCTTCACTATGAAGTTATTAACCCGAGCTTTGTATTGGAGAGTGACAAAGTTGTTTTCACTTTTGTCTTTACATTCTTCATGACATGTAGCAAAATCAGAATAAAACCACTGCTGCAAAGGCCGCAATGGGTGGTTTTTGAAGATGAAGAGGAAAGATAAATTACAGTTTGGATAATGCCAAACACATGCCTACGTGTTACTCTAAAGATTGTTTAGGTGATTTTTTTTACAAAAAATGAATTCAATTACAGAAGCCCTGAAGAAATTGCTCAACAAGAGCAAGAAGAGTTGAGAAGAGAGGAGCTTGTTCAGAAGTTAGAACAAGAATGACTCAAGAAATTAACCAACAAGAAAAAAATAAATTTGTTATTTTTGTGACAATCATTTTGTCCTCAGAAGTACTGCATGTCATACATTTACTACATGTTAATCAAAATTCATTTGTATTCACTATTTTCAAAACCTTGTAAATTAGACATGTTCCACCTGAATAAAACAGTTTCCTTCAAAACTTCAAAGTCATAATAATTTGTTTTGGATCTGAACATATGAAATAATTTAAGTTGTATTGTTTTGTCTGGTTTGGGATCTGTGGTGCCTACTCCAAAATGACCATATTTGGTTTTCTGTCAGTGTATTTTGTGGACCAATTTCAGCATGCAACTTCATTTGTTTTTGGCACATTGCCGGAGTGTAATGTTTGGAGAGATCCTTCCCTTTTTTGTAACATTCTATCATGACAACTATTTGTTGTTTTGTGAAACGTACCGCTTTCTTCTTCCCTTGTTGACTTCTGAGTGTTGTTCCTTGAATAGTTTGGTTCCACTGGCTTTGACTTTCTTTCTCAATTTCAATTTCTGAAGCAGTTTTGTTTATGGTGTCATCTTTAATTTTTTTGCTTTCTTTAAAAAAAGAAGCAAGGCATTCATCATCTTTGAGCACACTTTGACCAAAATCAGTTGGTATTTGGGATTTCTTTCTTTTTTGACACGCCTTACTTACTCTATTCTCACTGCACAACATTATTACAGCATCACTGGATTCTGCTGAATCCTCCGATTTCGACCATGCGTTTTTATGCACGAGGGTGGGCAAGATGCTTTGCGGGCTGTGCTTAAATTCCCCGGTTTTGCTTCAATCATCAGTCATTCTGCCGGCGTTATGGTGTATGAAGTTTATGGTGTTGTGGGTCACCGTCAACTGGCACCAGCCTTTTCCTCTATGGCTGAACTTCCTGTTCCACCTGCTTTAGCTATACCTGTTGTGGTTGCTGAAGAACCAATGGCTGGCATTGTTCCCCCTGACACTGAAATGAAACTGCCTCCAGTGGTCGAAGCCAAGGTATTTTCTCTTTATTGTTTTTGGGTTTTTCGTTTTCTTGCTGGCTCCGCGTGTTTTGGTCCATCAGTGCTTATTTTACGTTCGGCTTGATTCGCCTCTTGGTTTTCTTACCTATGCACATTTATCTTTTCCAGTTTCGCGTTTTTCCTGCTGTAGCGAGGAATATTTGTTGTTGTGTTCATAGTTGTTCAAGGTTCCCACTTTGAAAGCAAATAATTAAGTTTTGTGGTGGGGACTGTATCTTAGTATATTTATGTTTGTTAGAGAATCTGCCTTGTGGCGAGGAGATACCACCTTTTTGGTAGCGAGGAATGGTTTTTGTTTGAGATTTTCTGATTTGCAGCGAGGAATAAAACTTATTATATGCATGTTTGTTGGAGGTTCCGCTTTGTAGCAAGGAGATACCACTTTTGGTTGCGAGGAATGTTTCTGTTATATTCATGATTGTTTGAGGAATTTATCTTATTATACGCTTGATTGTTGAAGGTTCTTGCTTCAAGGGGATACCGCTTTTCAGTAGCGGAAATGTTTTTTGTTACATTCGGAGTTGTATTTCCGCCCCATTTGGTTCTTCCTGTCACGGTCGAACCCTCTAAACCTCGCCTCTGCCATGATAAGAGATTTTAAATTTGTGGATCAGTGACCTTCCATTTAAGTTGGATCACCTTTATGATTTCCCGCCTAAGTATATTTTACCTGATTATTTCCAGACCACCTTTCATTACAAAGTGGGTATCAGCATATCCATCTCCATCTGTCGTCAGAAACATACTTTGGACTTCAATGGAAAAAATATTTTCTTTGTGTTTTATGGAAGGCGAGCGTCTTTATTTACCATAATCTTGGACTTGTTCTCTCGCACACTGCTCACTCGTTTGGAATTCCCCTATCACAATATATGGATGACCATCATGCAGGGCAGCTTCTCTTCCCTCCAATGCGTTCCATTTCTCCTCCGAGTGCTCAAAGAGCCCCAGGCTGCGGCTTAAATCTTCTAAGTTGGCAACTAAGGTCCAGGGAGGACTCCACTCGGATATACAGTATTGGTCACATTGCCTTCCTTGGAGGTTGGAGCAACACTGCATTGTCACCCTGTTTTGCAATGCTTCTAAATGCTCGTGGGGAGGAGTTTTCCTCAAAGATGGGAAAAGATGAGTCCAAGGATTATTGGCTAGATTCTTGGACGACATCAACTCTCTTGAAGCTAGGGCTTTGCCTGCACTCTCTCCTTGCCTTCAGAGATCACATCCGCGACTCTAGGGTCAACATTCATACTGTTAGTCGAACTCCTCAAGGTTTTAGCTGCAAGAGTTCCTCTGTTAACAAGTCCGTCAGGGAGATTTTACAATGTAGTTGTCAGTTGAACTTTGCTATTAATGTCCGCTCGCCCCCTCTTGCGGCAACCCAGCGGACATGCCATTGAGGGTGTGTTCTCAATTCAGCTGCATGCTGTCCGAGGAAGCCTGGGGTTTGGTGAGCGTAGTTTTGGCCTGCACTCATTTGACCTCATGTTGTTAGACAGTAACTGTTGAAGGGATCGTTCCAGCAGGTTGCTTCCTCATTTTCCACTTGGCCCACTCCAGCTTCTCAAGGAATTAACGCCTTTTTGCAACCCATAGCTTTGGAACATAACATTTACGTCTTTCTACCCTTTGTTTTTAGTCGGTCCGCTATTTAGATCAAGTTACTATTTACCTCACCCATTTGCATGTGCAAAATAATTAATCTGCTTGCCTCTGATAAAAAATGAAAGTTGCTCAACCTTGTCCAAGAATAGTGTCAACTAGCCATCACTAGTAAGAGTACATGTAGATTATAATAACTAAATTTGCAGCCATCATGTAGCTATGTTGAGCTATGGAAGTTACCACCATTAAATCTCTCATCTCACCATCCAAAACATCTGTCTACCAAGATGATTTCTCATTTCTGACCTTGGATTCATGTCAAAAATGGCGCCTCAGTTAACTTTTCACAGGAAAATTTTTCCAAAAAAACATTAAGTGTCATTTATTAAAAACCATAAGGTGAATTACCAAATTCTCACCCAATTTTTTCCATTTTTCCCATTAATGGGAATTTTTCGTAAGTAAAACTTTTTATTCCCAATTCCCATTAATGTTTATTTCTTGTTTAGGATGTATTTTTTAGTGAATTTCCTATGAATGGAGAATGAGCTCTTGATAGTTCCAGTAAATGGTTATTTAACCTCTCACTCCCAAGAGGGACTTTAATAGATTTTACGCTGGTCTAAACGCCACAGACGATTTTTTACTCGTCAAAGGGAGGGCCCCACTTATGGGAGTGAAAGGGGTTAAAAACACTATCTCCCGTATAACCCTCTCACTCCCAAGACGGGGAACCTTAATAGATTTTACTCTGTCTACACAGCCAGACGATTTTACTCGTCAAAGGGAGGCCCCTTGGCAGTGAAAGGAGTTAAAATCCAATAATTCGGTTCTATAGGGTTAGAAAACCATGAATGGCAAGGGAATTGTAACCCTTCATTCGGAAATATATGAAGGAAAGCCAATTCAATGTAAAAAATATACATCCGCATGAATGGAGAGTCCGTCAAAAAACAAGCAGTAAACCAAACCCCTAAGGTTATTTTAAAATCCAATCATGGTCCCTCAGTTTTAAAAACCATGAATGGCAAGGAATTGTAACCCATTCAGGGAAACATCATGAAGGAAAGTCCCATCATGTTAAAATATATGTAAAATCCCTTGAATGGGGTCCTTCCACACATCCCACTGTGTATCATTGTATGAATGGACTTTTTCATCAAGACAGACAAACAGGTCCCTTCGGGTTTCGGTATCCATACTCCTTTAATAAGTTTCTCTGCTCTCCTCCACTTTTTGGCCCGTGTTGAGTTTTAGCTCACGATCACACTTCTACAGAACAACCTTCTTGGCATACTCTAACACACCGTGAAGCCTTTGAATGTCATTTTAAGACCCGTGTCATCTGGTCAACAAGTATTCAGTTGCTTCACAGACTGCACAGCACACTCTCACGCTTTAGTTTGTGGCTTTCTGTCCAGCACTAGCAGAATCTTCTTCTTGCACCTCATGTTGTGCACTGTTGAGATCAGCCATTAACCTCGGTCATAGTTTCAAGATCAGCGAATTTCTTCACCACAATGATAGAGTTTGCGTCCTGCTGCAGTGCTGGTCTGTGAACTGAAAAGTTATGTAATACATAATTATCAATGTCATATCTATAGCCGTGCACAACAAGTTTGTCGCATTTTGATGCTTTTCTGTTCTTTGGAAATCATTGTAAGAGTTAAGCTTTGACAGTCAGCGGTGAGTTTTAAGAAACAGGGATCCAGTTATGAAGCAAAACTCTGCGTTAAATTTAGATTTACAGAGAGAACATTCGCATAGTCCACTCAGACCTGTCTAGTGAAGATTGCCATCTTTATTGAAAGAACGAATGTTAAACTTAAAAAACTTTACAAACAAATTTTTGAGAGAAAGCGGAATTATCGACTCGAAAATTACCAGCGCATTTTCGGGGGAGCGAATTACCTCGCAATTCGTACGAATTTGTGGGAGACGAACTTATTGTTCGAAACAAATCATGCGATTGACATATAGGCACCGCAAATAGCGGCGAAAAATCCTGGAAATATCGTTTTCAAACGAAATAACATCGAAGAGCCACGAGAAGCTTGAATTTTGTTCGCAACTAACATGCATTACTTTTTCACAGTACTGTATATTACAACAATGACCACCCAAATTCCAACACTACAACTAGAGATAAACGTTCTATGAGCAGAATGACTAGCATTGCTGAACTTGCCAGAGCAAACATACTTGGTGGCAAAATGAACACAATCCATTAAAAAATAACAGGTTATCGCCCTTCTTCACCGCCCTTCCCCTCGCTTTTTCTTTCTTCCTTCCCCGGTATGTTTTCAATGATCCTCTATTCAATGCGAACGTTTGATTTTTTTTAGGCGGAGATGTTTTCAAATTTGAAATACAAAAACTTGTTTCCTTGAAGCGTGACCGAAACGGTATGCTTTCAATGATTCCTCCATTCATTGATGGCAAAGTGTGATTTTTTTTTTTAGGCGGATAGGTTTTCAAGTTGGAAATAAAAAACTTGTTTACTTGAAGCGTGACGAAACGGTATGTTTTCAATGATTATCCTCTATTCATTTGTGAAGTGTTATTTTTTTTAGTTGAAGAGGTTTCAAAGAAATTTGAAATAAAACAACTTGTTTACTGAGCATGGACCAGAAACCAAGCAAGAAGTGTCAAGTGGTCTGAAACAAGAGCCCTGCAGGTCACTTCACTCTTCTTCTGCAACACCATACAGGCAAATCTTGAAGTCCCGGGAGTATCTTTTCTAATGTTCCAGTTTTATTCTTAAGTTCTCTGTTCTTTCCTGAAGTTTTTTAAAAAGGAATCTTCCATTTTGCTGTCAATCGCTTCCACCGTAGACCTTCATCGCGGTTAAAGAAAACATTATTCGATCAACCTCTTCATCAATTACTTGGCTTCGTTTTCAGGTTATCCATCTCATCATTTTCCGACATTACACTTCTATCTTGGCTAACCTGAGGCGTTTCGTGTCCTTGCTGGAAGTCCAGTCAGATCTGGCCTTAGTTTCCTTATTTGACCGTTGAGGTCGTTCCGCATGGACTTTAAACTCTTGCAGAACTTCCAGCGGTCATGCGTCTTCTTGTGTCAGTCGTCAACCTTTTCTACTTTCCTTCGGCGGTTCATGTTCACGTTGGTTTATGGCTGCTAAAACTGCCAGTTTGCCCTTCCGGATCGTAAACGTTTTACCTACTGAAGCATTATTCCAAAGCAATTTCATTTTAAATAGAAAATTTTGAATTACAGTCGGAGTTGCGTTTTTGCTTTATTTCACTAACAGCAGAATTTCAAGAAAATCAGAGTAATTTGGAAAAGGCAGTGACAATTGAGAAAGGCCCAAGGCAATGAAAAGAGAATGGCATGAGTATCACCTTTCAGCAATGAAATCATGTGTACTTATGGGCGTCAATCCACTCCTTGAAGATTAATCCTCAAACACAAGAAATTTTCCAAAAAACATTCTCGTGTTTTTGAATGGGAAAATGGTGAAAACACATGCAAAACACCATTAACGTGAAAGCAGAACTATAGCCATTAATGTGATATTTTGTGAAAATAACATCACGGTAACTAATTTACCATTGATGTGTTTAATTAAAAACACATAGTGGGTTTTAAGTGTTCCACATAATGATTTTTTTTGCACAATAACATTAATGGGTTTATTTCATAGGAATGGTATTTACAGAAAACCATTTTGTGGTATATCACACAGTCATTATTGTGTTTTGCAGAGATACCATTATGGGTTTTACCCCTACAAATTTAACCATTTATGTGTTAAATGAAAAAGCAGGGTGGGTGTTTAAGTATTCCACATAATGTTTTTTTGCACAATGACATTAATGGTTTTTTATTCAGGAATGGTATATACAAGAAAACCGTTTGTGGTATATCAAATAGTCATTATTGTGTTTTGCAGAAATACCACTATGGGTTTTACCTATTTTACACTTTGTGTCTTCTAACAATAACATTGAAGGTTCCTGGTTTTCATTAATGGTGTTCAAAATAAAACAATTGACATGAAGTAATTGTATTTTTGCTGAAATACTTAAGTTGGTGGCCTACTAATTTTAGTCCACCAGCAATGAGTTGATCTTGACTGCCTTTCGTAGCCAGCATAATGAGCCCCTCTCCATTAATCTTTTGCTCTGTCAAGAAAATAAACTTACCCTCAAATATAGCAGTCATAAACACACAAAAAACTGTCCAAAAAACTATCAGGACTGTAGTGTGAAATATGAAAACTGAAGCAGTGCGCGTTCTTAAAAATTGCGGGAAAACAGTGAATCTAAATAACTTTCGCTTTCCTAAAGAGTGTATTCTGGCTTGGCTACAAAATTTATTTACTGGAAAGAAAAACATAAAATTAACACACCTTAAAATTAATGAGAGTTTCATTCAATCTTCTAATAAATACTTTTAAATCTTAGATGCAAATACATGTACATAGGCCACAGGCCAGTTAATAACGCAATTTTTGCGGCATTTTTGCATCGGTTAGTTCGAAATCTGCAAATTTCGAAATTCACAACTACCGTTACGTGTTGTAGGAGGTAATTAAGGTAGTATGAATGGCTTTGCTGTTCTACCGAAATAACTTAGAGGTTAAGTTCTACCGCAATAACTTAGAGGATAAGCTTAAAATTAAAGTTGCAAATGAACTACCCGAAGTGCGTGATGGCCAGTACTCACCTGCGAATTTCGCTCCCATATTTTTGTCTAAGTTTTGATCGACCCAAGAAGATACTTCTTCACACGAAAATTCTTTCATGCAGCATGAGCTGTCTTCAGGCGATTTAGAGGAGTCCATTTTCAGACAATTCCTTTTCGCCACTACAAAGTACAAACTCGAAGTAACTTTCCCGCCTTCGCCTCGATATCAAGAGGCATGCCCAATGCACTATGGGACAGCGGTTACAGTGCACGATACATGAAGTACTACTCCGATCTACTCTAATTGCCGGATTTCATACGTCGGGGGCCTGGGTACAATCGGTGTATTATGGGATTAACAACACAAGACCCATATATTCAGGAAGAGCACACCGAGCTTTACAAAATCCTTAAGTTTCGTGTTAATTGGGCCAATATTGAACAAGATGCAGCCATTCAAAAACGTAAAAATTTAGTAACAAATGTATGGATTGCCGGACACTTGTATGGAACATTTTCCGGACAAGTGTCCGGCAATCCATACATTTGTTACTAAATTTTTACGTTTTTGAATGGCTGTATCTTGTTCAATATTGGCCCAATTAACACGAAACTTAAAGATTTTGTAAAGCTCGATGTGCTCTTTCTGAATATATGGGTCTTGTGTTGTTAATCCCATAATACACCGATTGTACCCAGGCCCCCGACGTATGAAATTCGGCAATTGACAAAGAAGCGAACGAAGTTGAGTCTGGTTCATCAGTCCATCTGTTGCCTCTAATAGGATTAAATGGCAGGGAGGAAGAGAACCTGGTAACGTAGCGAAGTAGTTCGTTGCCACTGTAGTGAACTTCCATACACACATGTTCACTGTCCTTGCTCGTCCTGCCGTGGAAAACCCGTGTCCACCTCAGTTGAGTATAGACATTGGCAATCAGAGAGTTTCTTAGATTCCTCCAGCGCGGACGTTCATAATAGGTGAGTTGAGTTAAATGAGCTCGAGTGCAGAGGTCATGTTTTGGCACAGAAGAATCTCTTTCGTGAATTTTGGTTGGCTGCTGTTCAACCACCTCATTCAGTGATAAAAAGTCGAAAGTTTTTTGATAGTAAGGTTATATTTTTCTATATAAGCTTATAATTTGTATTATTTGGACTCCAGGAGCCTTCATATGTGAGCTCTGTTTTGGTTACAGAATGGAAACGTCCCCCAATGGGATGAGCATAAATGTTTTAAACTACTACTAACATATATAATATTACAAAAACAGAAGGCCAAAAACCAAGAACAAAATGTTTGTTGAACACAATAGAATGAACAATCCCCTACTATAAAGTATAGCACTTTCAGTATTATTTTTAGCAGCTGTTGCTTTGGTTAACATTATGCAAATTATCAATTTTGAGCTTGCACTGCAAATAATGAACAATGCATTCATTCATTCGATGCAGTAAATAACTTATTGTGCACATGCTATAGATATGACATTGATTAATTATGTATTACATAACTTTTCAGTTCACAGACCGGCACTGCAGCCGCAAACTCTATCATTGGTGAAGAAATTGCTGATCTTGAATATATGACCGAGGTTAATGCTGATCTCAACAGGTGCACAACATGAGGTGCAAGAAGAAGATTCTGCTAGTGCTGAAGCACAACTAAAGCATGAGATTGTGTGTGCAATCTGCGAAGCACTGATACTTGTTGACCAGATGCAAGGGTCTTAAAATGACTTTGAAGATGTGTTAGAGTAT
>JAHPZR010002653.1:0-20348 GCA_019787425.1 Platygyra sinensis
TCCCTTGTCAAATAATATACAAACCCCCCCCAAAAAAATTTTGCTGAGCGCGGAAAGGCCTAGGTACGAGTTTAGTGCTAGAGTGTTATGGAGGTTTTTAAGCAGCGGTTTTCCCAGTAAAATCTCTTAAGATAAAAGAGATGACAAGAGGAGACAAAGGTAAACTATTCATTCTTTTCGTTCCTTTATTTACTCTCTCCCTACTCAGCAAGAGTGTGTGCCCCCTGTGCCGAGACCATTAAATATGGATCAGAGCTTGCCAAGCAAGGAATCTACAATACCAGTGGTCAAACAGGAAGGGCACTTGCATGCCAATCTGGAGCAGTTGGAGGCATGAACCACTGACCTCCCTGATTTATCCTTGTGAATGAGGAATCTTATCAGGTCATCTGCTGTACAAGATGAAAAAGCCTTAGGCGCGAAAACCGACACAAGGAATGTGGAAAATTGCTCCAGAGCCGACTGCTGACGCTGATAGGATTTGCGGCCAACAGAAGACTTCAAACTTTGGAAGTGTTCCGGAATCGCCATCTCATCCACAGCATCTCTCCTTCCTTTACAACTGGCTTAACAGGACCAGTGGCTACCGCAGTTGCTACCCCACATGCCTGGCAAAAGTTAGTGTCATCATCATTTTGATATAAACATGAACTGCAGCGACAAGCAGGTTTCCAAGGCTGCAAAACCTGGAAAAAGACCATAAAAATGGGGAAACTTAGAAAACGCAGCGGTAAGCCTATAAGTCCCACAGCAGGTTGTGCAACGACCAAACAAGCCCAGAGCAAGAAAGAAAAAGCAATACGGTTCCCTTGCCTTTCCTGCCTAGCAAAAGACGATCGACTGCAACAGCCCGAAGGAGAGCCCACCAGAAATGTCTTGGACATTGGTTGGGAACTACCAGACTAAAAGCCCCACAGAAATCTCGATCCACAAAATACCTTAATAGCGGACCGACTAAAACAAAGGGTAGAAAGACGTAAATGTTATGTTCCAAAGCTATGGGTTGCAAAAAGGCGTTAATTCCTTGAGAAGCTGGAGTGGGCCAAGTGAAAAATGAGGAAGCAACCTGCGGGAACGATCCCTTCAACAGTTACTGTCTAACAACATGAGGTCAAATGAGTGCAGGCCCAAAACTACGCTCACCAAACCCCAGGCTTCCTCGGACAGCATGCAGCTGAATTGAGAACACACCCTCAATGGCATGTCCGCTGGGTTGCCGCAAGAGGGGACGAACGGACATTAATAGCAAAGTTCAACTGACAACTACATTGTAAAATCTCCTTGACGGACTTGTTAACAGAGGAACTCTTGCAGCTTAAATCCTCCAAGGCAGCCTTGAGAGTTCGACTAACAGTATGAATGTTGACCCTAGAGTCGCGGATGTGATCTCTGAAGGCAAGGAGAGAGTGCAGGCAAAGCCATAGCTTCAAGAGAGTTGATGTCGTCCAAGAATCTAGCCAATAATCCTTGGACTCCATCCTTTTCCCATCTTTGAGGTAAACTCCTCCCCACGAGCATTTAGAAGCATTGCAAAACAGGGTGACAATGCAGTGTTGCTCCAACCTCCAAGGAAGGCAATGTGACCTATACTGTATATCCGAGTGGAGTCCTCCCTGGACCTTAGTTGCCAACTTAGAAGAACGCGTAAGCTGGGCTATGGCGCTAAGCACTTCACGAACATAGAGCTTGCAACCAGGAATGACCAAACTAAAGGAAACGACCTTTTCTGCAAAACGTTGCAGAGTCTTGAGGTTGACCAGAGAAGATGATAAGATGCTTTCCCTCAGACTCCGAAACTTGGTCTTCTCATCGGGGGGGAATGAGAAAATGCTGGTGCAAAGAATCGCAAAGGAAACCCAAAAAACGAATTACCGTGGAAGGGACACACTGACTTGCTAATGTTAATGAGATAGCCAGCTTCTATCAAAATGTCACACACAATTTAAGCCACAGCCTGGGCTCTTTGAGCACTCGGAGGAGAAATGGAACGCATTGGAGGGAAGAGAAGCTGCCCCACATGATGGTCATCGATATATTGTGATAGGGGAATTCCAAACGAGTGAGCAGTGTGCGAGACAACAAGTCCAAGATTATGGTAAATAAAGACGCTCGCCTTCCATAAAACACAAAGAAAATATTTTTCCATTGAAGTCCAAAGTATGTTTCTGACGACAGATGGAGATGGATATGCTGATACCCACTTTTGTAATGAAAGGTGGTCTGGAAATAATCAGGTAAAATATACTTAGGCGGCAAATCATAAAGGTGATCCAACTTAAATGGAAGGTCACTGATCCACAAATTTAAAATCTCTTATCATGGCAGAGGCAAGGTTTAGAGGGTTCGACCGTGACAGGAAGAACCAAATGGGGCGGAAATACAACTCCGAATATAACAAAAAACATTTTCCGCTACTGAAAAGCGGTATCCCCTTGAAGCAAGAACCTTCAACAATCAAGCGTATAATAAGATAAATTCCTCAAACAATCATGAATATAACAGAAACATTCCTCACAACCAAAAAGTGGTATCTCCTTGCTACAAAGCGGAACCTCCAACAAACATGCATATAATAAGTTTTATTCCTCGCTGCGAATCAGAAAATCTCAAACAAAAATGAATGTAACAAAAACCATTCCTCGCTACCAAAAAGGCAGTATCTCCTCGCCACAAGGCGGATTCTCTAACAAACAAATATACTAAGATACAGTCCCCACCACAAAACTTAATTATTTGCTTTCAAAGTGGGAACCTTGAACAACTATGAACACAACAACAAATATTCCTCGCTACAGCAGGAAAAATGCGAAAACTGGAAAAGATAAATGTGCATAGGTAAAGAAAACCAAGAGGCGAATCAAGCCGAACGTAAAATAAGCACTGATGGACCAAAACACGCGGAGCCAGCAAGAAAACAAAAAACCCAAAAACAATAAAGAGAAAATACCTTGGCTTCGACCACTGGAGGCAGTTTCATTTCAGTGTCAGGGGGGAACAATACCAGCCATTGGTTCTTCAGCAATCACGACAGGTATAGCTAAAGCAGGTGGAACAGGAAGTTCAGCCATAGAGGAAAAGGCTGGTGCCAGTTGACGGTGACCCACAACACCATAAACTTCATACACCATAACGCCGGCAGAATGACTGATGATTGAAGCAAAACCGGGGAATTAAAACACAGCCTGCAAAGCATCTTGCCCACCCTCGTGCATAAAACCCATGGTCGAAATCGGAGGATTCAGCAAAATCCAGTGATGCTGTAATAATGTATGCAGTGAGAATAGATTAAGTAAGGCGTGTCAAAAAAGAAAGAAATCCGAAATAGCAACTGATTTTGGTCAAAGTGTGCTCAAAGATGATGATAAATGCCTTGCTTCTTTTTTTAAAGAAAGCAAAAAAATTAAAGATGACACCATAAACAAAACTGCTTCAGAAATTGAAATTGAGAAAGAAAGTCAAAGCCAGTGGAACCAAACTATTCAAGGAACAACACTCAAAAGTCAACAAGGGAAGAAAAAAGCGGTACGTTTCACAAAACAACAAATAGTTGTCATGATAGAATGTTACAAAAAAGGGAAGGATCTCTCCAAACATTACACTCCGGCAATGTGCCAAAAACTAATGAAGTTGCATGCTGAAATTGGTCCACAAAATACACTGACAGACAACCAAATATGGTCATTTTGGAGTAGGCACCACAGATCCCAAACCAGACAAAACAATACAACTTAAATTATTTCCAATGTTCAGATCCCAAACAAATTATTATGACTTTGAAGTTTTGAAGGAAACTGTTTTATTCAGGTGGAACATGTCTAATTTACAAGGTTTTGAAAATAGTGAATACAAATGAATTTTGATTAACATGTAGTAAATGTATGACATGCAGTACTTCTGAGGACAAAATGATTGTCACAAAAATAACAAATTTATTTTTTTCTTGTTGGTTAATTTCTTGAGTCATTCTTGTTCTAACTTCTGAACAAGCTCCTCTCTTCTCAACTCTTCTTGCTCTTGTTGAGCAATTTCTTCAGGGCTTCTGTAATTGAATTCATTTTTTGTAAAAAAAAAATTACCTAAACAATCTTTAGGGTTACACGTAGGCATGTGTTTGGCATTATCCAAACTGTAATTTATCTTTCCTCTTCATCTTCAAAAACCACCCATTGCGGCCTTTGCAGCAGTGGTTTTATTCCGATTTTGCTACATGTCATGAAGGATGTAAAGACAAAAGTGAAAACAACTTTGTCACTCTCCAATACAAAGCTCGGGTTAATAACGTCATAGTTAGCTATGTGCTCGACGTGCTAGGCGTGTCCATGGTCATAGAATGGCAGGAAATATGTATTAGGAGTAAAATAACTGGTCAAAATGTTTCCTACTACTGTCGTCTTCATAATATTCCACTGATAATATAAAGAACAAACCGTCTTAAAAATTAGAGAATTAAGAATAACATGACAGTGCAACAGGGTTTTAAGGGTTTATACCAATTCGTTTGAAAGGGCATGTCCGAAAAAGCTGGAACACGACTGACGATGATCCAGCTCACAATCTGCATGTGATTGATGTGACGATTTGGTAAGTGGAGCCCTAAACAACAAAACCCGACAGTGAGATTTTTCTCACAGGGCCACTCATGCCAGAACAAACTCTCCTGTTAAAGGAAATACATTGAGAACCATAAAATAAGAGATCTACTTTGGTAACTGCCACGAAACAGGATATTGTTAGTTTTAAAAAGTCGATACTTGTAGCTTGAGGGAACATTAAAGCACTACTCATTACATAATGGACTACAAATTTAAACAGAAATCGCTATGGTGCATTGATATGATTCAAGAAAACTTCCAGGTAACTTAAAAACCATCCTCGGAACAACTTTCCAACTTGTGGTTTCTTGAGCTTCGAGAAAGGCAAAGCATATCAATCAATCTTAATTAATTGCATGGGAAAATAGCCTAGGTTAGGAAGAAAAAAAAGAAGCTATTTTTTTACTGAAGTATTTAAAGTTTACTTACTCTAGTGTTAAGACTACCAATCATTTCCATTTTGAAAAAGATTATTTGTGCCATTTTTTTGGGCATTAGCAGTTTTGCAAACTTTATTGTTTATGATGCTTCCACCGTAACCCAGTAAAGTGAAGAGGGAAAACCAATAGTCTTAGTAATAATAAAGAAAATTTGCATTTTGTCAAGAGTCTATATAAATAAACCCAGCTAGAAGGGCCCCAAAATGTTGGCGAATTTGGGGGAAATGGCGATTTTGACGAAATTTCGCCAAGGTTGTTGAATAAATTACCCCAGCTAGAAGAGCCCCGAAATGTTGGCGAATTTGGTGAAAGTGGTGATTTTGACGAAATTTTGCCAAGGTTGTTGAAGAAATGATAAGAGCGAATAAATTAATGCAGCTTGAAGGGCTCCAAAATGCTGGCGAATTTAGTGAACATTTGCCAAGGTTGCAATGCTGACAAAATTTTGAGTGAGTACCGTATTTACTCGTGTATAAGAAGTCGACCCCTCATTTTCCAGGTCAAAAATCAGAGTTTTCATAATTTATGGTTAAAGAAATAAAATTCAGACCAATAGAAATTTCCCAAAACGTCAATCTTTTCTTCCTGAGAATGTATTGAAAACACAGTGAATTAAAAAAAGCAGAGGTGTAATCATACGCAGTGAAGTTTATCAAGACTTGTTTAATCACGGTTTAACCACATACGAGCTCTTCGATTTACTAGCGAAGTATTTTACGATATTTGGAAGTAAATCGCATTGCATTTAACTAACCTTGATCTCGATGTTGAGTTTAAAAGGAGATTTAGATAAGAAGGCCGAAGGAATGCCAAAGAGCTTCAAAAGATCACTCAATAAAAACACTGCCATCTTGGAAAGCTTGGTAACCAAACTACGAATTTGAGCAGTACTGAAAACTAAGATAACTCCACGTGCTTTCTGGAGTTTGCCAGGTCACTAAGCCACAGTAATCGTTCGATGAAAATGAAAGTTCAGCACCGTAAACAGCAGCGAAGCTCTAAGAGAAATATCTGCTCCACAGATAAAAAGGCACATTTAGAAATCATCTCTAGTAGGTTTACGTTTAAAGCATTTAACTTTTATTATTTCACACTTTTTTGTAGACGAAGAATGTGCCGAAAACTAAGAAACTCGACCACAATTAGAACTGGTTTTGTAAATGCACTTCAGACAATTGTTATGTTAATTTCTTGGACTGCTTTGTGAGGTCTTTTGTGTATGACTTGTGTATAAGTCGAGGGCGATTTTTTGGGCTGATTTTTTGGTCGTGAAAGGTCGACTTATACACGAGTAAATACGGTACATATGATTTGACTGGAAGGGTCCCGAAGGTTGATGAATTTATTTTAAAGGAACCCAGAAAGTTTACTGGCAATAGTCACAAACTTGTTTTTTGTCGAAAATATGATAACTGGAAATAAATAACAGTTATACATTAAATGTGATTTGGACAAACATCATTTCATAATAATACAAGCACTCCATTCAAATGAAATGCTTCATCTCTAAATAAGAATGGCAAAAACAATTTAATTTAAACCATGCAATGCATAAAAATGCAACTAAAGTTGTTGTCATTGTTTCTCCCGTTGCTTCACATCAAGTCAGTTACACTTACGTAGCTTGTCATATCCATACCCAGCTTTGTTCCCAAACTGTGGTTGTCCAAAA
Source organism: Platygyra sinensis (assembly GCA_019787425.1). Lineage (NCBI taxonomy): Eukaryota > Metazoa > Cnidaria > Anthozoa > Scleractinia > Merulinidae > Platygyra > Platygyra sinensis. The sequence goes on from JAHPZR010002653.1 coordinate 6,705, forward strand.
CATACATGCAGAGTTCTCGTTGTTACATGTACATGGTTTGCTGGGAATACTTCAACAAAATAGCGGAAAGCCAGATAGGCAGATGGGCATTCAAAAAGCAAAAAGTAGGATTTAAGCATCATCAGCCCAGGTGCATTAGGTGTACATTCCAGGCAAAACATAAAAGTTTATGTTCAGCAACCAAACACCAGAAAAGTCTCTACAATCTTGGAATTCATTAGTAGCATCAGTAATAGTTATCAAGCAATTATTCCGGTAATTCTTTAACTTTGTAGTGTAGAGCAGCACTTTATGCAGCTTCATGGGTAATATCAATTCCCTGCAAGCTTGGACATCATTACGAAGTGAACGAAATTATTTATTTATCTATTTATTTAAATTTAAATTAATGTAACACTGTTGAAATTAAAACATTAATTAAAACATTAAAATTAAAAAAAAAAAAGAAGTTGGCTAAAATATTACAGCTCGAATCCAAGATGGCAAACATGTGGATTTTCAACCAAGAGAAGCCTGGGAGCCATCACTGAGAATCCGCTAGCCAGGCAGGAATGCATTGCATTACTCAGATGGCAGAGAAGCTGGGAAATTTAGTAAGTTATAATAAGCTTCGTTTACGAATGGAAATATCTCTTTTACTCGTTTTCTACGGTCAAAAAAGTAAATACATCGGTAGTGTTATGAGCTGTGCATAAAAAAATTTATAAGCTTATAATAGTCGATGAGCATCAATATTTTGATGGACATGTACAAGTGGAATGTTTTTTCTGATATGGTATTGCAAGATGCTATAATCAGGACAACTTCAATATTTCTGAAGTCTTAAAAGTGCTAGCATTAAAACAAGAAAACAATGTATTGTCTTTATGTGAAACTGACAACTTTACGAAGCTATCTGAATACGATTTAGAACATCGAGAGAAATATTTATTTCCTTCCATTTTCACGGCGTGACATGACAAGTGTACATGACCATAAACGAGGACTACGTAAGCTTCTGTTTTATCCGGAGAACAGGTCAAAACCAGGAAATGATATATTGCTTTCTGTACCACTCGAGAAACAAACTTTAAAACAAGGGGATATGTTTGGCTTTCAGTTACACACAGGCAACAAGCTTTATGACGATGTATCCTGCTTGGGCAACACGCTTACAGAATGAGGGAAAGAAAGAGCAAGGGAAATATATATCAGTATTGCTTTCCGTTCCCCTTGCAGGCAACGCGCATTATAGAGGAAATATTTCGCTTGGTCAACACGCTTAAAGTGGGCAACCTGCTTAATAATGAGGTATTTTGCTCATGCAACACGCTTACAGAACGAAGGAAATATATATTGTTTTCAGTTGTGCTCAGGTTAAGCGATTTCAGAACGATGGAAATTAACGACACATTGCTTTCTGTTCCACTTGAGAAACAGTCTTTAGAACTAGGGAGATATATATGGCTTTCGATTACACACAGGCACCATGCTTAGTAACTAGGTATTCTGCTTGGCCAACAAACTTACAGAACGAAGGAAATAAAGAGCAAGAGAAATACAAATCAGTATTGCTTTCCGTTCCCCTTGCTAGCAACACGCATTACAGAAGGAAGATTTCGCTTAGGCAAGTCGCTTAAAGAACAAGGGAAATATAGATTGTTTTCCATTGCACTTGGGAAAATGATTTCAGAATGATCAAAATGATGCATTGCTTTCTGTTCCGAGAAACATGCTTTAGATTAAGGGAGATATATTTGACTTTCAGTTACACACAGGCAACACTGCTTGAGCAACATGCTTACAGAACAAAGGAAATAAAGAGCAAGGGAAATATATAATTATATCAGTATTGCTTTCCATTCCCCTTGCGAGCAACACACATTATAGAGGAAGTATTTCGCTTGGGCAGCACGCTTAAAGAACAAAGAAAATATATATAATCTTTCTTGTTGGCCTACACTCATGATGTATGAAAAATCGCGAAATTTGCCAAACGCCATCGCATTAGACTCATCTCTGCTGATGTAATTTGCATAAAAATCACCAAATTCGCCAACACATTAGACCCATCTCTGGTGATGTAATTTGCATAAAAATCGCCAAATTTGCCAACAGGTTAGACCCATCTCTTGGGATCGTCAAATTCGCCAACACTTAATTTCAATTAAAGTCACCAAAATCATCAAATTCGCCAACATGTCAGGCCCATCTCTGTTGATATAATTTGCATAAAAATCGTCTGGTTAACTGACGAAATGTTGTCACTGCCTGCATTTCTGGACAAGTGTACAGAAGCGCACTTCCCCAAAAACAAACAACATAGAAATGAGATAAAACTTTTGTAGACAAAATATTATTTTACGAAACATTACATTTAAAGCTGTCAACTATCTTTCACGTGTTTTTATCTCAAGCAGTGCATGTCTCGATCAGCCCCAGAGAATCGTACAAAACTGGCTTTTGACATCTTACCTTGTAACATGAATTCTTGCCATTTTTAACCCATTTTCTCCCGTTCAGGCCGTAGCCGGCCGTGCGAAAACCCACCCCCAATTTCCCGTTCCAGCCGTAACCAGCTGTAACCAGCTGTAAAAAGGCATGTGAGGACAATTGCCTTTCCTACCCTCCCTGAAGATATTTTGGTCCCAATATTTTAGAAAGACGGTTTGTCATCTTAAAATCATGCGCTTGAAAACCGCAGGTAATCATGGCGTGTAGCAGGACAAATCTACAAACTTTCAGGGTCTTGTTTTCATTCCTAAAATGGAGAAATTGCTTCTTTGGCATTTAAAATGAAAAGGAAAAACATAAATCGATGTTTAGGTGGTCTCAGAATGGAAGACCAAGGTGAATGGAGCCCTCAAACCTTTCTGGAGAAAAATTTTTCAAGACGATCGGTGCACTTTCAAGTGAGTTTTGAATACAGATCGCAGATTTAAAGCAGCTGCCTGGACTTGAGAAAACAAAAACGGTAATGTAGAGTATTAGTTCTAAGTCAAATTTAGCGTTTAGCATGATTGGCAAAGCCACAGCCGATAAAATAACTTCCAAACTGTAGGGAAAAACTCACGCTTTCGCTTTAGTGTGAATAATTAATTCGAACATGCTTTTGTGCTTTTAGATAGTTTTTTGCCTTATCTTGAATGAAAATTTATTGTTATTGAACTTCCTGTCACGTTTCTTTCGTTTGGTTGCCTTTATTTGGGAATTTTAGGTTTTAAAAGTGAACAGTATTTTGTCACGCTGAATTTCTGCATATTAAATTTACGGCGACTGCCGTGGTTTGTTTGTCTTGTGCATTCGCTTCCCTGAAATATATTTTATTGAGTCTTGTGCAGCTTCCACAGAACTTTTGAGGAAAGAACTAGGTGGGTACTAAATTTACACAGTTGAAAAACAATTTATCTCCAAATAATTTCTTGTTTTTGTTGTGTTTTTGATGTACAACTTTCATCTTTCTTTGACCATGCTGTATAATTTCATCGGGGGGCAAAAAAATAACCTGAAATTCTTCTTTTAAATTGGTTTTTACATGTGTTTTTCACCTTTATGCTCTGGTGTTTTCTTAAATATTATTCGTTACAGTAAGAAAATGAAAATTCTGTTGTATTCAGTTTCGTTTTGTCCTCTAAAGTCAAAAATTAACTTATTTTTGCATATTCAATTTTCTCGGCTTTTGTCGCGCGGCAAAGGAAAAAATATTTGTTTTCTTACAAGTTAAACACATCAAGTTGACTTCTTCCTGTTGATATTTTTTAATATATTGGCCATTCATTTATTGAACTTCAAATAAAAGATGTCTTGCAACCTGATCTTGTGTCTGTGGGTACTGCGTATATGGTTTATTTTTTTGCTTTCACTCGCTCTGAAATATTCCAAAAAACACCAGGAAATTAGGGGTGGGTTGTGTACAGTTTGATGCGGGGGTCAAGGGTTAAAAGCAATAAGCTTATTTCAAGCATTTTCTGCTTCCACATCGGCCGTAAGCATCAACCTCATGTTAAGCCCAGCCATGTAAACATCACGTTTAAGCCCAGCCATGTGCCATGTAAACATGTTGACAGGGTTGAAAACTTACGAGCCCACAGTTTGGCCTGCGGTATAGATGTTGCGTCGGTAGCTATGTCATGTAAAGGGCAAGTAAGGCATTCACGACAAAGGAATACCTAAAACACATCCTGAAGCTGGCCCAGGTGCACGTTGTTTGTTTTGCTCTCTGCCTGGGTAAACAGAGGCTTGTGTGTTTCCTGTAGAATAGCTACGCAAGCAAAGGAGCTGCAAAGTTTTAGGCCAGGTAGTACCTGTGCGAGGTTCGCTATGCGGCCGCGTGAGTGGTCTGTGCCTGGCTGGGTTATAATAGGGAGCTTAAGATACAGATGTTTTCGGGGCGACAGCGACGTGACAACCTAGGTAGACTGGGTCAGAGGTTGCCGTTTTCATGCCATAATTAAAGTGTTAATGTTCTGATGACAGCCAGCCTTTCTGACTTTGTTAAGCTATTATTAAAGTTTTTTGTCATAGCATAGCGTCATTTGAAGAGTTCCGCAATCTCCTCATCCCTTACTACAACGCTAATCTTATTAGCTATGAAGATTTTTTGCTTTTATACAAAATGTTTCCGTCAAAAACCCCCAATTTCCATATCACGAGTATAGTCGCTTTGACTTGGATAACATGAGTGAAGCTGAGTTTAAAGCAGAATTCAGGTTTGACAAGAAGGACCTTCCAGTTCTTGCTGAACCCTTACAGATTCCACCATCCTTCAAACTAAACCAGGGAAGCATAGTAGATGGAATGGAAGGCCTTTGTATGCTTTACGACGGCTTGCTTACCCATGCAGATTTGGTGATATGGTGTCTCATTTTGGCAGTCCAGTACCCATTTTAAGCATGGCCACAAATCATGTGATTGATTTTATTTACAACACCCACAGACATGCATTACTCGATGGAACAACTTATTGCTAAACCCACCTGCACTGGAAATGTATGCGAGTGATGAACAATGGACATAAGCATGTTCACGCCATAAAATTTCAGTCTCTTGTCTTACCGAATGGGTTGATCACAAATCTTTACTGCTGTGTTTATCAATTATCAATAATGCACGTATCATGTAATCCGAAAAGTAAATCTAGAAGGTAAATATACCGGTAGTTATAAACATGGTTTTGAATGGCAGCATTTCCTAATATATTCTGATCTAGAGTAAGTATTGCAAGTAACATCTAGATGCAAAACAATTACGTTGATGAAACAATGGACAGTTTTGACTTGTCACTCAATCTTGTTTAATCCATGTGTGACAAAAAGCAAGATTTCTGAGCTAGTTATGTCTGAAATTAAACTAATGCTGTAGTATCTTTTTAGAGAGAAAGAGAAATGATGCTGGAATGCTAGCAGAATCTGGACTCCTACGAGACTTGCAGCAATATGCATTTTTCCACCAGTGGCCAAGTTATGTGCATATATGGAGATCCTGCATATCCTCTTCGAGTGAACCTCCAACGACCATTCCAAGGAGCAGCTCACACTCCCCAGATGGTGATGTTCAATGATTTTATGAGCTCAGTCTGAGTGTCAGTCGAATGGCTGTTTGGGGATATTTTAAACTATTTAAAATTCCTTGATTTTAAAAAGAATCTAAAAATTGGCCTGAGTAGTGTTGGTAAAGCATATGTTGTATGTGCACTCCTACGAAATGCTCTAACCTGTCTCTATGGTAATCAGACTGCAGATTTTTTTTTAACTTCACCCTCTGAGCCTCCAGGATTACTTTAGATGAATTTTAAAAAATGCAGGAAATGACAACAGAAAATATATTGTTACTATAGTATCAACAGTGAAACTAACTGATACTGGGAAAAACTGTTGTAGCTTTCCTTATTGGAGTCTATAGACTAGGACAGTTGGGCTAAAAAAGAAATATCATTTTCAGTTAGAAATTGTGTTTGCCCACCGAATCTTGATTAAGAAAAAGCATAAAATGTAAAAATTAAGAACTCTTTTGTAACAACTCAAGTAAATCAAAGAAGCTGCAGCTTCAACAATTCCTTTTCTTCTGTTGTTTAAATGGACACAACTTGGTCAGTGAGTATCACTTTCAATACTTCACTCCTTGTTAAACATAACATTTGAGATTGTGTAGCTTTGACAGTACAACCTATATTAAATAATAATAATAAAAACAATTATTGCTCTGTGTATTTTATCTGTGGATTTGAGCAAACCCATAAAAGTAAATATATTAAAATGAATTATTTTACAATGTTGCACCCCTGATTTAATAAGCCTCTTTGCATGAGTTTATCATGTGACCAAACTCACCCTGAAATTATTTTCTAAGAAAGGTAAAAAAAGAGCATGACGACCTCGGTAAGATAATTTGACACTCTTGAGGCTCTTACTGTGTGACAGTGACATTTTATGGTGGCTTGAAAATTAACAAAGGAAAGGATCAGAAAGGAAAACATTGCAGCTTACCATCCAGTAAGACTGTCCGATGACAATGCAATATAAATTATGTTTCAATTTTGCAATTACAGTCCCCAAAGTTGGCAGTTATTAATATTTCCTTCCCTCCATAATTGGCATTAGTGCAAGGCTGGTCACTGGATTGACTTATACTTAAGACTACTTCAGACTGGAAAAAATAGACCTTATAATGGTTTTGGAAGCCATGTTGGCGGGTAGGCAATTTGTGTCCAAACAACTCTGTGTGGGAATCCAATTAAAGAATTTTCTTACAAAAATTATTGGATTCTGAACATTAATAGTCCATGTCACGATACAAGGAAAAATACTGCATTCTGTAACACAAAATTGTGTAGAATTTTTTTCCACAAACTTGTAGAGCCCATTAAGTTCACTGAAAGTATTGGTTAAGAAATGTTTTTCCATCAGATTCCCATGCACTGATTGCTATTCTGATGCCTGTTGCTTACATGCATCTGCAAAGGAAGGTGGCTTTCAGAACCATGACAATGTCTATGAATTCTTACATAACATTAACTCGACACTTTTTAACAACAGCTAGAACAGAAATAGAATAAAAACACAATGAATTTTTTAAGGGTACTAATAATTGAAAGACTTTGAGCAACTGTTAGTTATTTTCCTTGGGAGCCAACCTATCAATAAGGCTTAGAAGAGCCTGTGATTGCTGTCTCCTGGGAACCTCTCATCTCCTCTTGTTTTCTCATTTCGATCTCTTCCCTCCACAAGGCCAACTCTTGTTCCGCTTTCTTTTGCAAGAACTCAATAGCATCACTGGTACTTTTTCTTCCTTTCTTTGTCGAATCTACTTCATTACTTTTCTCAACTCGTTCTTTCCTTTGTCCCATTGTTTCTATTGCCTTGAGCCTCATCTCTTCAGCTTTTGACTTCTTTTGTTGAACACTTTGCTTTTTGTCTCCAATTGAGGGCATATTTTTTGCTTCTTCTTTTTCAGACAGCTCTTCTAGCAGAGTGTCTGTTTCTTGCAACTCTGGGCTAATACCACTTGCTCTTTCTTCCTCCCTATTCTTGGCTTTGAATTTGGCCATGAGAAGATTGAACTTGTCTCACAATGACCGTTTGTTAACAATGAATTAATAATGGGATGTGAGAGGCTGTTGAGTCTTTCAGCAATCTCATCCCATAGCTTTCCTCTCTCTGGGCTACCCTTTCTTGTTTCATACAGGTCTGATGCTCTGACCTCCCTTAAAAATAATGTGTCATAATTTTTTGTCCATTCCATTGTGCTGAAAAAAGGAGTTTGAGTTACAATTAATTTGAAAACAAGAAACAAAGACATTTTTCATAGAGCTACATGGTGATCAGAACATCAATGGCCTTTGTCTTTAAGATCTTATAATTTGAAATATCTGAGATGAACGAACAGCTTAAATATCAAATTCGTTACAAGAACTGAGTTCCACTGAGTTAGCACAATTCAACGCCTTCGACGATTTGATCATTGTTTCTATATCCATCATACGCAGCCTGCCCTTCTCATACTTCTGATATAGTCCTTCCCTTCTTATTCTGCCCCTTTTATTTTTCCAGAGAAATCTAAAGAGCCTACCTTTAGCAGTGCATATAATATCCTTTGGAACATTGATATTTGAAGCTGAATATATAAGAGATGATACCCCAAGCGCTTTCATTATCATCACTTTCCCAAATAGTGCGAGATCGTTTGACTTCCATATATCCAAGTTTGTTTGCAATTTATCTATCTTGAGGTTGAAATTCATTTCATTATTTCCTTTCTCGTCATAGCCTAGGCTCAAAGAAATCTTTAATCAGCCACCGATTGTATCTTACAGGAAGGAAAAGTCGGATCATGTGTACTATAGGTGGTCTCGGTCGATTATATCGACCGACTATCGGTCGCCTATCGACCGATATATCGGTCGATAGTCGGTCGACTATTGGTCGACTGTCGACCGGCTATCGGTCGACCGCCGACTGATAGTCGACCGACTATCGGCTGATAGTCGACGAATAAATACGTCGACCGATATAAACTAAGATCATCGATACTCGACCGACAACGGACCGACACTTGACTGATGCTTGACCGATACTTGACCGATACTTGACCGATTGTCGACCGATACTTGACCGATACTCAACTAATAATTTTGAGGCGCTCAAAATATATTACGCCTTGTCGAAATCTTCCAAAATGCATTTGATAAAAAAGAAGTCATTTCTTCTCTTTGGACCTTGTCTCGCAAGACTTTTCACTAGCTCCTGCAATGAGCTAGACTGCTCGTCTCTCTTTCGCACAAAATTTACCGGCGAGCGAACGAAAATAATTTTGCATAGAGGTTAACAAGGGGTTGACAGGCTTAACACGACTCCCGCTGTTTCGTGATGTTAGCGTCTGCGACCTTTAGAGTTTAGCTCTAACAAGTATGTCTTTTAGAGATTTACCTTTCCTGTAAGAAATGAAAGGTGGCTCTCTGTATATTTCTCTCAGCAATGGTTGATTCTCTATTAAGTGCCACTTGCTCATTAAAATAGTTTTAAGATTGGGCACTGATGGATTGTACTGTGTGACAAAAGGCATTAATCCGCTTTGCATTCTTTGTGGTTTTTGCTCAAGTGCCGACTTTCTGTTTTTGAATTTGACTTCTGCGAGGACTTTATTAACCAGATAGTCTGGATAGCCTCGGACACGCAAATTCGATTTGAAGTTACAAATGTTCTCTTCAAATTTTGTCTCCGAAGAGTTGGTTCTCAGAAGCCTGAGCGCTTCGCCTTTTATAAATCCTTTTTTCACGCCTGGAGCGTGACAGGAAGTGTAGTGCGTGTATTGAAACTTCTCAGTCGGTTTAAAATGCGTGCTGATGTCAAGGATTGAATCCTTGTGGAATCTCTCGCCTTTGTAAATAGTAGTGTCTAAGAAATTTGTTTCTTTGTCAGATATCTCAGCCGTGAATTTTATGGTTGGGTGATGTCTGTTTGCTTCTAAGATGAACTTGTCAATTTCCTCTCTTTGTGTGTCCCACAGGGAGAACACGTCATCGATGTACCTTTTCCACTCGAGGGGTTTAATTTTGCTCTTATTGATAATTTCTGTTTCTACTGCAGACATAAAGATGTTGGCAAAAGAGACCGCAACTTTGGTCCCCATCGCAGTGCCGTGAGTCTGTAGGTAGTTTTCTTCTCTAAACTGGAAAGAGTTTTCCTGAAGTATAAGTCTAAGTAACCCTGCTAGTGAGTGAGTGGGAATGGGTGTGTCGTTCTTATAGAAGGATTCGTATGCTTCGCATACGGTGTTAATTCCTTCCTCCTGAGGAATATTGGTGTACAAGCTGCTGACATCCATTGAGACTAGAATCGCTTTTTTTGGAACTGTCCTCTTTTCTATAAAGTTGATAAACTGTGTGGTATCTTTGAGGTATGATTTTTGTGCTTGAGCGATGGGCTGTAGGATGTGGTCTAGAAATGATGATATACGTTCTGTTGGACCGTCACAGCCCGAAATTATAGGTCTTCCAGGTAAGGTTGGTTTGTGAATCTTTGTAAGTGTGTAGAATACTGGTATACGCGGTGGGTTAGGTGTTTTTAAAAGCCATTTTTTGGTCATTGTGTCTATATGATTTCCTTGATGGAGATCATCAATTATAACCCTCGTTTTACGAGCGGTTTCTTTAACCATAGGTGTTGTGAGGGGCGTGTAGTTGTTTTTGTCATCTAATAAAACTTGGCCCTCCTGTATTTTGTCTTTTGTGTTCATAATGACCGTTGTTGTGCCCTTGTCTGCCTTTTTAATGACTATGTCTGAGTTTGATCTCAAGTCTTTAATTGCTTTGCGTTCTTCGAAAGGCAAGTTGTTCCTTGGCTTAAATAGTACAATTTCAGCTAGTTGACCCTTAACCTCTTCTAAATAAGTCTCTAGTGCAACTGATGGCTGGACTGGGGGTTCCCAGTCTGATTTGACGTGAAAGGGGTGTTGTTCTTTGTCTCTATTGTGAAAAATATATCGGAGACGCATACGTCTCGCGAATTGCTTGAAGTCAAGCAGTAGTTGTTGTCGGACTGCATTCTCTTTTACAGTCGGTGTAGGTATAAATTTCAACCCCTTCGATAATAGATTTATCTGATCAGTTGTCATTTCGCAGTTTGAGAGATTTTTTATGCATTTTTGGTTGATCTTATCGTGATAAATTCTTTTCTCTCGTCTCCTGTTGCTTCTCCGCGTGTGGTTTCTATTGTTTCTGATTTTGCGCTTTTCTAAATCCCTCCCTTTAGCTAAAGAGTCAGTAAAAACACAGGGATAAGATTCACTTTCTTTATTCTTCAAAGATCTCATCAATTCTTCCACTTCTTTCATTTTGTTTGTAAGCTCTGCCGTTAAAGAAATCACATTATCAGTGCGGTTATCTCTTTCTTTGCCTGGTCTGTTCTTAATCAAATCAGGATTGTTTGTTTTCTTTCCTCTGGAAATGTTCAGTCTCTGCTGCTCTTTTTTCAGTTTTATCTTATTGCTTTCCGCTCGTCAGTAGTGGTAGCGTGTCAAAGCGCCGATCAGTTTCTTTTCAGTGGATGAAAGAACGAGGTTTATTCGTGAAGTTTATATACAGTTTTTATGTTAATTATGACGACTGCGGCACTGCGTATAGTAGCAAGTTTTTTTATTTAAGATATTTTGTGGGCCTGGTATTCTGCAATCTAGCCTTCCATTTATATGAGTTCTCCGCTTAATCGAAAACTAATCTACAATAAAGGTAACTGTAAGGTACACTATCTAAAGATCACGCCGAGTCCAAATTACAATTAACATCTGTAGCGCTAAGAACTAAGGTTAAATAACTGTTTCAGGTACGTTGGCTAAACGATACTTGACCGATACTCGGCCGATAGTTGACCGATACTTGACCGATATTCGACCGATATTTGACTGATATTTGACCGACAATCTACCGATACTTCACCGACAGTCGATCGCTAAATACCCATCGATTTGTCGACCGATATATCGGTCGACTGTCGACCAATATATCGGTGGACTATCGATCGACTATCGGTCGATATATCGACCGACTAGCGACCGATAGTCGGTCGATAGTCGGTCGACTATCGACCAATAGTCGGTCGATATATCGGTTGACATATCGACCAAGACCACCTATAGTACACATGATCCGAAAAATCTCTCAAGAACATGCTTGTCCGTGCCAAACTTCCTTTAACAAAACAACAATCATAAAAAAGAACGACTTATTTGTGCTTCGAAGGAAATTTGCATATGATCACTGTTAACGACTCTATACGGACAATCATGCACACGCATTTTTGCCAAATTCTAAAATAGTCAAAATAACTGATCATTTATGCTAGATCCTTAAGTTGACATTCCACTATTACGAGCGTAGAAGCAGTGGACTCGTAGCCTTTATTTAACCCATATCCACCGTCATTTAGCAGCATTTAGGCTCCTTTCATTCAAAACTGGAATCAAATGGCCTCTAGGTTGACTGCAGCCACAAATTTTCCGAGAGTATTTTTTCAACTCCTGCAAATTTCAAGGCAACGTCCAAGCTTTTCGGCTTACAGGGCTGCTCCGATTACAAAAACTGACTTGATTTTTCCAGCATTTTGTTCAAGATTTGTAGATTTCGCAGTTCAATTCTGCTTTTACTGTAAGTTTTATCCCACGAGAAGCGGCCCTTGACTTCAATCCTCGCTTACCCAGAATTGGAAAAATTATTAGGAAACACAAGCACTTAATTTATAATTCACCATCTCTTAAAAATATCTTTCTGGTAGGGTCCATCATTCCTGCTTTTCTGTTACGAAAAATTGTTGCCTGACTTACATGAAGATTCGCGAATATGCTAATCTCGTCTCGAATCTTCTAGCATATTTAATTCATGCTGTATCACTGTTTATTTTAGTCGCTTACGTCTGCTGCTGTAAGTAGTTTCTTATTGTAATATTACTTTATTTAGTATAGCCGGAAAGTTCTAGAATGTTTTGCTGTAGAGAATATAAGTAAATCGGGTGTAGTGTTTAGATGGTTTTTATCCCAGGAGTGTTTGAGGAGTTTTACAGTAGTGTTTACTGAAGTGTGATGAAGGTCCTGTGTTAAGCTTGGAGGCTTTGTGAAGTATCAACAGAGGTTGTGGTCGTATTTGTTGAAGTGTAACAGAGAGGTTAGGTGGATACCTGGCAGAGGCTGTGTTTTGACGAGTGTGACGGGAGTTCAAGTATAACTGACAAGCCCAGCGTGCGCTTGTTGAAGTCCTGTGTGAAATTACTGCCTTTGTGTGGATTAAATAACCTAGTTGTTGTTTCCGAGATCCCTGTGTTCTGATTAGACTACAAACTATACCTACCACTTTAAACATTCGATCTTGCAACATTTTCGTAGAACTAAAAACATCAAAGAAATTCTTACCAGCAAGCCTCGTGAACAACGTCGTGCGCCGGATAATCAGCGGGGTTGCTTAAGGACGTTCGCGCCCATTGCTACTGCACATCTCTAGTGCGCACGCTATTCATTGGCTACGCGCGTGCCATGTCATTTTCAAGCGCGCGCACCGAGTCGAAAACTGAACAAAATATAGAGCTAATGGCCTTTGCGTTAACTTTGTGTGCGATTATTTTTGTTGGATGCTCAGTGACCCCCACTTTTTTTTCGGCAGATCACTTCGTTTTCTGATTCTTTCCATTATATTAAAAATCAAAAAAAATCTGTACATGGGAAGTTTTAATTATTTCTCATATACTATTCAAATAGGGTCAAATTGGTACATGAATACAGGTGTGCGTAACTAAAAGTTGTATTTTTTTAAGGCTAATTCTAGCTGATTTAATGGAACATGTAGCAAAGATCTATCAAATAGGCCTATACAGTATTGTGCAAAAGTAATGCAAACGGATTTCGACGAATTTCGTTCTTTGTTCTCGCGAATTTTCAAGCGAAATTGCGCGTGGAATTTCGCAGAATTTCTTGCGAAAAGTTTCACTGTCAAACGATATTTCGAGCGACATTTCGAGGAACTACTGCACGATATTTCGGAAGGACAAACGAAAAATCCCTCTTTCGAAAATTCAAAGAAGCGAGAATTCGCGCGGCAACTAACAAATGAATGTCATACGAAATAACACAACAAAATACAGAAGCCTAAGTGGAGTCAAACACATGTAAGCGAACGAAGATATG
>JAHPZR010002654.1:0-7500 GCA_019787425.1 Platygyra sinensis
GTTCTTGATGAAAACAGAAGACCATTGGCCAAAGTGCACAGAAACTCTTGAAAGGATTTCAGACGAGGACCCAGAAGTCAAGAAGGAAGCTAAAGCAGGTGGAGTATCACAAAAGGAACACCCAAAATTGGTAGAAGGAATGATGAAGCGATTCTCCTCATGGCACAAATTAAAGAAGTTTATTGCTTGGGTCTTGCGGTACAAAGAAAACCTCCGAAATGCTCTCGATTGTCTTAAGAATCCTAAAGACCAAAGGAAGACGAAAATCGCAACACCGATCTCGGTTTAAGAAGTTGCCGAAAGAGAAATCCTCAAGTATGTCCAAGGAGAGAGCTTCCCAGAAGAAATAGAGATCTTGAAGAGCAAGGAGCCAGACAATGAGAAGATCTGCCCAGCCTCAGTCACGAACGAAGCTGATCAAGAAGTCCAGTGCAGTCTACAAGTTGGACCCTAGACTAGTTGATGGGCTTTTGATAGTCGGTGGTCGACTCAGATCTGCTTCAATCCCAGAAAGGGCTAAGCATCAAGTCATTATGCCTAAGGATAATCACGTGTCTAACCTGATTATTCAGTACTATCATTTGGCCTCGGGACATTCAGGTAGAGAGCATGGTTTATCCCTACTGCGAGAAAGATTCTGAGTCATTAGAGCCAATTCAGCTGTCCGAAGACTACTGTCAAGATGTTTCAGCTGTCGACGCAGACAAGCTCCCGTTGCTGAACAAAAGATGGCTAATTTACCCGCAGACCGTGTCACCGCAAACAAGCTTCCATTCACTTTCGTGGGTGTCGATATCTTTGGACCATTCATAGTGAAAAGAGGACGGTCCGAGGTAAAGAGATATGGCTGTATCTTCACTTGTATGACCATCAGGGCGGTACACATCGAAGTGACTCACTCGCTTGACACCGACTCTTTTGTGCAGGCCTTACGCCGGTTCATAGGCCGAAGGGGGAAACCTGAACAGATTAGAAGCGACAATGGTAAAAACTTTGTAAAGGGCAGCAAGGAGATCAGCAACGCAATTTCGGAGTGGAACCATCAGAAGATTGATGCTTATCTTCTTCAGCACGAGGTTCAGTGGATATTTAATCCCCCTACGGGATCTCATCATGGAGGAACATGGGAAAGGTGTATTAGAACTGTACGGAAAGTCCTCAATGCAATTCTCAATCAGCAGATCCTTGATGACGAAGGTCTCTCCACTCTCCTCGTTGAAGTTGAGTCAATCATTAACAGTCGACCTATCACACAGGTTTCAGAGGACCCAAAGGAGCTGGAGTCCCTGACTCCCAACCACCTGCTACTGCTTAGATCAGAAGTCCCTCTCACACCTGGAGTTTTCCGGAAAGAAGATCTCTATTCAAAAAGAAGATTGCACCAAGTCCAATATTTAGCAGATCAGTTTTGGAAACGTTGGTCGAAAGAATACCTTCCACTTCTTCAAACAAGATCAAAGTGGCATCGTGAGCGGAGAAATTTGAGCGTTGGGGATATAGTCCTCCTGGTAGACGACACTTGTTCACGAAATGCATGGCCGCTAGCCCGAATCATTGAAACCTTTCCTAACAGTGACGGATATGTCAGAAGAGTCAAGGTGAAAACCAAGGGTGGAGTCCTGATGCGACCCATCGACAAGTGTGTGCTGCTAGAAGCTGACCAGGAGAAAACTCAGTAACTTGAATGTTCAAACTTGAATCAAGATCAGTTTAGGACTACGATTGGAACCATTTAGGGTTTAGTTAGTAAACACGACGCTACCGGCAACTGCGTGTATTTACTGGGGCCGGAATGTAGGTTCCAAGCGGACATTTCGTGAATTTTACATAACAGAACCCTTAGTTGTTACCAGGCCGAACGAGTGATCTTGTCCAGCCATGTTTGCGATGATTTTGTTTCGAAGATTACGAGTGTAAATCGCTTGTCATCCTATGGATTTTGACGAACATTTCCAGTTATTTTAAGAAGGAACCCTCAGATTGTTTGTAAGTGTTCGATATTTCGGTTTATTTGGACTTTGTATGCTTTCATTTTGCCTTTATTTGCCTCGCGTTTGCAAGCTTCGATTGTGTAATTTTGCTTTCAGAAACATATTTGTATGCCGTATACTTTGATGAACCTGGATTAAAGACTTTGAAAATTACCAATCGATTCAGCGGCTACACATGGCGTCACATGAGCGCGCGCCAAAATGAGTACCCACGCGCGATATGACGCGTGTTTTTCTGATTTTTGTGACGTCACTTGAGAAAATAAATCCTAAGTTTCTCGCTTTTCCTTCGGTGAATATTTTTCAAATTTGGCTCAGTTGTAACCACATACAATTCCTATAAAATACCGTATTTTTGTTAAAATCTGTCAGAGCTAATCTCATATATTTAGAATAATGAGAAATTACAGAATATTGGAAAAACCGTCTGAACAACCTTGACTTTTTACCAGTTCAAAATGTCAGGCAATATCATTTCCATGATGTGGCGAAATATGAAAAAATTTCACCGAAGGAAAGTATAAATATTAAGGAGTTTAGGTCAAAAATGAGGAATATATATGCCTGTTATTAGATGAGATGTTACCATGGTAACGGCCTTAATCCAAAAATTGACAACCAAAACATAAGTCCTGTTTTAACAGTACCCATACTGGTAAATCTCTAAGGGGAAACCTTTAAGAGAAATTGACTACGCTTCCTTTCCTAACTCGCGCTCTATAGGGAGGGTGTTTCGCAATATCTCTTGGGAGCCACCTTAAGCAAAGTTAAATAAATAAATAAATAAATAAATAAAACCAGAGGCCTCTGATAAAACATATTGCAAACATGATCAATATGATTTTAGCTAGCTGGTGAATGGGAATTCAAAAGTACTTCTGCAAATATTGCACTGCATAAGAATCATTTTAAATAGTTTTCAGCATCCTTCCCAGGAACGGCTACTTGAAAACGTTTGGCTGAAGATGATACTCTGCCATGAAAATCCCTGCTACATCTTAGGTGTACCAAGAAAGTTCAATTCTGCTTTTGAATTTGAACCCAAAGGGAGCGCCAGATGTTTTTTGTTTACAGTTATATAAGTTTTCTCTATGTAACTATGCCCAGGAGGAGGGGAAGGGGGCCTAACCAAGGTATACACAAAGAGGCTCTGCCCAAGGTCAATTTACTTTCCCTTTTGCATAGTGTTTTTTTTTCCCAGAAAAGGGTTACTCTTTCATATACATGTAGCTTTAAGATCGAAACCCCTTTCACATATTCACAGTAAACCCATTACTTCTCTTTTTGTGGATAAATTCGCAATGAATGTTCAAAATCCCTGCATTTATGAGATCAGTTCAACCTGATAAAAAGTGCAACGTGAGTCAACCAGTGGAGTCTTATCAGCTTGATGCCGCATACAAATTAAAAAGGGTATTGCAGATTGTAATGTACACAATAAAAATAACCACAGTTTTCTTCCTTGGAAACGGAAATTATAATATTATATTTGTTTGCGTTCATTTCACTAGCAATGCAGAAATATTCAAAACGATTGTTGACAGATTCAATTAATATCTAGTTCAAGTTTTTATTCCGGTTGTTTACATATCTTGTTTCTAGGAAAAAAAAAGAAGCCCTATTGCTTCATCTAATAGCCATCCCACTGAACGCATGTCCCACTTCGTTGACTACCACCTTCAACTCCTTTAGTCCATAAACTGCCGTCCTTTGTTAAGGACACTAACGACTTCCTTAACAAACTCCTTACCATTGGTAATTTACCCGCTAATTCCTTACTAGTTACACTTGATGTTTCATCATTATATACTAATATCCCACATAACGAAGGTATTAATGCTCGTGAGCATTTTTTACGAACTTCCTCTCATAATACCATTCCTACTGGCACACTCTGTGACCTCATTCGCATGATTTTCACCATGAATAATTTCTGTTTTAATGATAACCACTATCTTCAAATCCACGGCACTGCCATGGGAACTAAAATGGCCCCTTCTTATGCTAACCTTTTTCTGGGTTATTTCGAAGCCAACGCTTTGGAAAATGCCCCATTTCAACCCCACACTTGGCTACGATATATCGATGATATTTTTATGATCTGGACCGAAGGTCTGGATAACTTAAAAATTTTCATCGATTATCTTAACAACATTTACTCCACCATTAAATTCACCAGTTCACACTCTTCTACTAGCATACCTTTCCTTGATGTTAATGTCTCTTTGACTAACGACGGTAGTATATCTTCAGACCTCTACACAAAACCAACATCTACTCTATTAATCTTAACATCCCTTACATGTAAAAATGTAAATGTAATGTAAGTGTAATTTGCTTACCCACGGAGCACCAAGGAGCTCACAAGAACTCGTTCAGAAATGTCCGTGCATTCTAGGAGGATCGAATTGGAATTTGGAAATGCTGGTTTTTAAGGAGAGGGGAAAGCCGGAGTACCCGGAGAAAAACCTCTCGGAGCAGAGTAGAGAACCAACAACAAACTCAACCTACATATGACGCCGGGTTCGAGATTCGAACCAGGGACACATTGGTGGGAGGCGAGCGCTCTCACCACTACGCCATCCCTGCTCTCCAAACATACGTATACAAAAAAGCCATTCCTTTCAGTCTAGCACTCCGTCTACGACAAATCTGTTTTAACGACGCTACGTCTAATACTCGTGCTGCTCAACTTACCGCTTACCTCCTTAAAAGAGGTTACAACCGTAACTTCGTCACCAAACAAATACGACGCGCCTCTGACATCCCCCTCAGACTTACTTTACAACAAACCTAAACGTATACCACTTATAACTACATTTAATCCATCACTGTCATCACTTCCTCGCATCTCTAACATGATAAAAAACATTACAATTTGTTGCTTCTTCCAACCGCTGCAAAAAAGTTTTTCAGCATTTAAGCTGTAGTAGCCTTCAGACGCTCCCACAACCTCCGTGACTTACTTATCACAGCTAAAGTCTCCTCCAATTCTGCCAACCCACAACTTCCTTCTAGTTCCTTCTTTTGTGGCAAAAACTACGCTACTTGACCGGCCCTACATTTCTCACGGACTTCTCACATACGGCTGGCGCGGGGGAAGTTTGAATTGACCAATCAGGATTCAGCACGCGGGAAAAACTTAACTGTCCTGACGTGAATGTAAGTTGAGAGGAAAGAATCAAGCAACTTTTCTCATTGGAAATTGCATTTCATACTCATAAGAGGGTCATGAAAGGGGGGTCCTAATCCCATTTCCCAGCTAATTGTTTTTTTCAAATCCCAGCTCAAATCCCACAATCCCAGCCTGTGTTGCTCAAAATGAAATCTCATTCCCATTTTTCTATTGTTTTTGTTTCATGAATCCCAGTCCCAGTGCACAAAATCCCATTTCCCAGCCTCTAAAAAAGGCAAATCCCAGCTCCCATTTTGACCCTTCATGACCCTCTCATGAAAGAGGACTTACAATTCCAAAACCATAACACATTGCAAAAAGTGAAAAATATGTCTCTAAGCTTCTAATTTTGCGCCAAAACTAGTAGTTCGTCAAGCGTTGCCATGTAGGATAATGTTTGTCTTATTTTGAACAAAATGTGTTGTTTGTCATCAAATTAAACCCGGAATTCTCAAGTTAATTATTAAAAAAGACCAAAGCAACTTTAGCATTGTCTTTATTTTAGCTATCGGCGAAGAAAAAGGTCATTATAGTGTCGTTTCGGGAGGAAAGCTCGGGGACAGCTAAGTTGTGACTGCCGCATGTACCGCGGGCTCAGCCGCCGTATGCAAGAGATTTACAATACATAGGAGAGACGAAACGACGTTTAAAAGACCGATTTAATGAACACCCTAACACCCTAACCCTAACACCAAATCTAAACCTACTACTGCCGCAGAACACTGCTAACAACATGCAATTAATACCCATCGAAAAAATCTTCCCTAACCGTGACTCTATTCGCAAGGCCAGGGAGGCTTTTTTAATTCAAAAAGGCAGAACACTAGATCCTGACGGTCTGAACATCCGCGAAGAAACATTTTAAGAGAGAATGTCCCGAAAGACCGCGTCAAATCACAAAAATGTGGCACATGCTTGAAAAATTGATTTCCCTCATTTTTTGCTCAGAGATACCCCATGATGAGTTAATAAACGTGGTATATTTAGTTTGTTCAGATCTACTTTTGTTTTCCCAAAAAATTGGGAAAATTGTACATGATGCCCACCGCTACAAAATGGTGGACATTAAAGGGCCGAGTATCAACACAAGAAATTCGCTCCTGAAAAGTGCAAAAGCAAGTTCGCTTTTCTTTTTTTGTGTATTTGTATGGGAGGTGTTGGAGAATCATTTAAGCCGAAAACCAGGAATTTTCGTCTAAATTTGAATTCACAGGGCGTGTTTAAAAACCACCAATATTTCATGGTTTTAAAATCTAGTTTTGGAGCATTTTTTCAAGACAAGTTTTCCCTATGCGGTATAACTCCGAATCACTTGAGATTTAAGTTGTGATTAGTGGAAATGTTCTTCTTTTCAAAGATATAAAGATTAGTTTGGGGCTTTTAATTACTGCGCGGAAAATGTCCGCTCTATTTCGGGAAAATCGCTACCTAGGTGTAATCTAATTAGAGTATCTGTTGTCGAACCCAAAATTCCGAGCAAATCTTAGTTCTTAGCTTCCTATTAAATAAAAAAAATCAATATTATAAGCTCACCGTGTAAATCTTGCGGCTTAAGATGGGGTTTTATCCATATTTTCTCACCCAAACTGTTATCATCCCTTCGACAATGTTTTATCAAATGACGCAATAAACAAGCATACCGTACGGCTCTTGCAAGAAACATCGTAGGCCTTGTCAGATTTAGTCTTTCCCGTAAAACCGTGAACACCAGAGAAAATTTCTGGAATGTTTA
The DNA here is from genome assembly GCA_019787425.1 of Platygyra sinensis. NCBI lineage: Eukaryota > Metazoa > Cnidaria > Anthozoa > Scleractinia > Merulinidae > Platygyra > Platygyra sinensis. Next base: position 6,899 of record JAHPZR010002654.1, read on the forward strand.
TTGTTTCGCGACCAATCAGAAGCGAAATGAAACCGCAAAAGATAACCGCCAAACCGCAGCATGCATTAGTCACGACTTGATTCGAAACAACGAGCTGGCTTTTTCTTCCAACGAACTGGTTTTTTTCCACGACTAACCTTCAAAAACTAAAGTACCGAATTCGGAATAGACCTAAAAGCGAGTGTAAATTGTCAAAATTTACATCGTACAAGTTTACGGATGAAGGCTTCTCAGCTACAAAAAATTACGGATCGAAAATCACCAATCACAGCCAACTAGCATGATCCTTTGAACTGCACGTGAAGCACATCGGTCAGCCCCGCTTCTGATTGGTTCGTTATTTTTTGCTCTCAGACGCTCTGTCTAGCCTTGTCTGATCCTATCTACTCGATTCAACATCGCTTTCCCGTAATATGTCACTAAACATATCATTCATATCTATTCTTTGCACATAAACAAGCTGAAATACAAAAAGAACAATTTCAGTATTTGATACGGTAAAATTGAAGATTTTCGTGGAAGAAAAAGCTTGCTCGTTGTTTCGAATCAAGTCGTGACTAATCCATGTTGCGGTTTGGCGGTTATCTTTTGCGGTTTCATCT
>JAHPZR010002654.1:12500-15634 GCA_019787425.1 Platygyra sinensis
ACCTCTCGAAAATAACTAACTTGACACCCTGCAAGCGACTGTAAAACGGCTATAGACGGCAGATGTTTGAAACCCGGGGGGACTCCTGTATGTAAACGTCGGGGGTGCTCGTCGTCTCGGGTACAAATCAAGGATTCTTGGGCGCTTTCCATTCGACCAAAAATTCCGAGATTTCCGGTCCGAAACTGAATGGAACGGTAAAAATTCCGGGAAAAGTTTTCGAAACTTTAGGAATACGTTTTGAGTGCACCCTCTTTTCCGGAAAATCGGAATAACCGGAAAATTCCGTTCCATTCGACCATTCCTGCTCGGGCCAAGCTTAGGCCTAGTTTCTCCGAGCCTGGAAATCGAATTCAACATGGGTGATGCAAAAGCTACTAAACATAATATTAGTGCTCTATCTGACAAACAACTGAAATATCTTAGTTCAACATTATTGCAGTGGATATGCCTCGACACGCTTTAGTGAGTACTGCGAAAATACCTGTGGGCTATATGTGAAATGTGAGCATAACTGCTGTGAACAGCTCGCTCGTCATGAAATCGACTCTTGAACTCGTCAGGAAAATAAAAAGGTATCGTACCCTAAATTTAGTCGGGGACTCCTTTTAAATTCTTATCATAAAAGTTGTATTGTCACCCTCACCTAATACATGGTTTATTTCAACTTCAGCGTCGTCGATCGAGCAACTAGAAAGCAAGTAAACAAACGTAAAAGAGTCCCCCGTTTGATTTCGTATTTTCGCGCGAAACTTGGAACTTGATGACCATTGACCTGGAGCGGGTTAGTCCAAGGAACCGGAAAATACTGTTCCATTCGTCGCATGGAATACCCGGAATTTCAAACCGGAAAATTTGGTCGAATGGAAAGCGCCCCATGTCTCACTTGGGGTGTTGATGACGAAACGTCACCATTTTTAGATGTCAAATTATCCTTCAGGGTGCACTCGAAAAAATAATAATAAAAGAAACGCTCTCATTTAATTTCTGTTTTCAGGCTTGACTTCCGCTGATCTCTCGAGTACGCGTGTCGGATCTACAAGTGCGCGCGGGATCCTTTCTTGAACAGTGGCTAGTGATCGAATCTATCCTGTTTTAAAATAACGTTTGATGCCAAAACGTATTTCTAGCTACAGGAGAGTACTTAAATAATAATACAACTTTCACTGGCACTCATTTTCATCTTCTCTGTCGTCGAGCTCTTCTTCGCCCGCTGTTTGTGATGCTGTCAGTGCTGTGGGAGTCACTTTCAGCAATGTTTTCAGTCAGAGTGTACTCTTCAAGGCACATGAAGGCGTTCACATAGTCTCTGACTTCCTGCTTAAGGTTGATGGTGATTCTGCTTCTTGCAGCATTGGTGAAATAATTCCGGGCCCTTCAAAGAGCTGGGCGATGTATGGCCCATCTCGTCTAAATTCCGACGTGGCAATATCTCCAACTTTAATACCTTTTCCGGAACGACCAGGCTAGGAGGGTGCACAAGGCATCGTGGAAGATTCCATAAATCCAGATTCCATAAACTCGTTGGATGTTGTTCAGTCAGCTTCTTTCTTTCATTTGATCTCTGCGGTTTTCTTTTTTCCTTCTCCTCTTATGGATGTGCTGTTTGTGTATGCCCTTTAATATGCTGTCATAACTTCTTTTCTTATTTTCTAGTGCTTCCATGTCCTGCGTGACCTTCGCCCTGCTTTAAATCAAGCTCATTGGACCGAACGTGTTTCAATCTTCTCCATCCTTAACCATCCTTGTTCCCTCATGGTTTATGTTTATCTCGATGGTGTTTTTTATCTTTGTTAAGTACTCTTTTCAGGTTTCTTTTAATCTTAAGGTATTTTTCCCGCAGTCAAAATAACTCAAATATCGTGACTGAACCCTCGTCTTTAAGAGCAACGTCCACAACAATAGACAATAACAAAACGAATTTGCTTGAGGGCTGTGATTATTTTCCACGTTGCAGACAAATATCCACCGCGCAGTCAAGGTGCTCCAAACCTTCAGTATGCTGCCGATGTAGGAGCGATCAAACGGTTACGATGCGGAGTGATTGGACAGCCACCACCGACCATTATATGGTTCAAGGATGACAAGCCTTTGCAGTTGTCGGAAAGAGTGAGGAATTTGAACAATAACAAAACCATAAAGATCAAGACAGTCATACTTCGGGACCAAGGAAACTACACCTGCATCGCTGAAAATACTCTCGGGAAACTAAATTTGACTCTGGAACTTATAGTGCGTAAAGGTAGGCGTGATAAAATAGAGAAAACAAATTTGAACCACAAACAGATCACTAAAACAGCAGGCTGAAGGTGAGGAGCAAATACAAACCTCAGAATGCAGCAATCTTCTCACAAACCTCAAGTTTCTTCTAGTTTTTTGTTTTGGCAAAATCATAGACCCTGTATTTTCTATCTATTTCCCTATACTTACTGGAACCGTTTGACCACCCCTAAATTGAAGAACCAAAGATGACCAATGTCTTTTGTTTAATGTATGCTATTTTTCTTTAAAGGAAATGAAGAGCAATTCCCTAATTGAATTAGCCTTAGAGAAATTGATCAGCACCGCTCATGAAACGGCGACAACTCAAGTTCAGTGGTCAGCCAAGTCTTCCTACAGCCACACAACATAATGTGATCAACATCGCTAACAGTGATTTCATTTTCTTCAACAGGAATCTCTCCAAGTCTTTCGACCTCCAAATTAACACCAACAACTCAAGAGTTAACCACCCATGTACGAACTAAAGGTACGTTCACTGAAAGAGATGGTTTCCACTTAAAGTTTGGCACAGAAAGCTACTTCGTCAAATTTATACTTTGAAATAACTTTGACCAATAAATATCACTATGGCAAAGTAAGTAGTATGGGGCGCACCACGGTTTCTCCTTTTTGGCGCAGGAATCTCATTTATTTGCGCAGGAATAAATTAACGTCACTGACGTCATAGGCTATTGTTTTGATCTCATGAATAAATTGCGCTGGATTCTCATTAATGTGCTGAGGATGATGTCATGTTCTATCTTAGGCTTAGTACCAGGTTCTTAACCGGTTTGACAGGTTTATCAATCATGTCATGTTCTATTTTTATCTTATGGCAGTCATGGTCAGTATTACCGGTTTAACCGACTTTT
>JAHPZR010002656.1:0-5000 GCA_019787425.1 Platygyra sinensis
TGTTTTTCAGGGTCGAGAATTTATTTAAATTCGCGCTGTGAATGAATAAAATACGCTCGCCGGCTAGTTATTCCCTGGCGGGGGCTAAACTTTTGTGTTTGTTTTATAGAGAAAAGTTCTGTAAGAAAACTGTTTACTCCGGTATCGAGTTAATTTGTGTGTTTGCCAAACAATGCTTAATCATAAGCAAAACCTGTTTTTGATAGTTTCTTATTGTTTCTGCTCGTTTGGCGAGTTTGCAAAGGCTTTGGAAAGGCAACTCTGACACGTACGAGTAGATCATTTGCATAGTGCAGCGCGTGCACTTTCAAGTCCGAGTCGGTGTTTTCAGATTGTGAACAAATCGTGAAAAAGATTTGTTTCGTTGTCTTTTGTGCTGAGATACGTATACTACAACAGTTTTCACCAACTTTCACCAAAAGGCTACTAACATCATGTGTGTTTCATTCACATAGTGAAACTTTACACTGCGAAAATAAAATAGACCTTGAAGGAGTTCTGACTCAATCGATACCTTTACTCGAGTTGATTAATAAAAGCGTCATCGTAACTTTTCTGATTATTTCTGCTGTATTCACATATTTCAACCAAGCTTTTAATATGTTCTCAAACATTAATTAACCTTAAACATATTCAAAAACTAGAGATATTATATGAGTTCGATGTACGTTTTCACACCAAAGTGCAAAGTCCAATTTGTCATGTTTTACTAGCTGTGCAAAACACGCATCTGCGAGCCCTCTCCGCTTACATCGCCAACAGAATTTATTGGATTTTTACACAAACAAAACTAAGCAGCATATAAGGTCACTTATTGGGCCTAAACGCTGCTATATCCAAGCATATCCAACTAGTTTTTTCTGTGTTATGGAAAAGCTGTTAATCTTCTTCATATGTGAAAATTAGATTGGAGTAATGTGAAGTTCTTGTAAAAGCAGTAGCGGAACTCAACTTGATCAGCGACATAAAGCTGGACATACCTAAATTCGGCACTGTCTTCAGTCAAACTGGAGCAACTTACGGCGAAAATACTTAAGCAAAATTCCAACTACCATAAGGGCGTTGAGTTGTGGGCCAAAAGCATAAACGGTCACGGGAATTTCGGACGCCATTTTCCCCTGCGCGACATCCACGAAAATCCTCGCAGCAATGTACGCGCGTGTGCCGCAGGCGATGGCGCAATTTGTTCTAAAAATAGAAAAATTGTCCCATATCATGGCGCCAATCCCAATACTAGAAATAGCGCGCGCTTACGGTCTCCGTCCCTGATTATGGCTCCTGCTTTAATGATACGGCTGAGACCCTATCTTTATCATGATAAAGCGTTCTTTTTGTTTGGAAAACCATCATCTGCAGCAAAACTTGAAACGGAGCACTTCAGCCCTTCAACCGCGCTCGGCGCACGCAACACGAACTCTCACTAGTTTATAGGTGTACTTTCCATCTGCCTGCTAAGCGACCCAATTAAAGACAGCTCTCTTTCGTTTAGTATCCATGATAATATGCTAACTAATTTTTATCAAGAATGTGTCTAAGGATTTTCATCGAGTTCATCCTATGAAAAATAAGATCGAATTTTGAGACCGCTGCTAGGGTAATTTACAAGCGCATGGCCTGTTTAATGCAACTGACACTCAAACCAGTGACGTGCACGTCCTGGTTTTATTCTAATCAGTTAGAAGGTTCAAGGCTCACATATATAAATTTATATTAATTTAAGTTAACAGCTGACACTAACCTAGAAATCGAAGAACGAGTTTTTTAATATACTTCACTATTTTTGTTCACTGGGGATCATCACTTTAGCTAGATATTAAACAAAATTTAGGCCACAGATCCAGTTGGTCCATAGCACCGGAAAAGGAAACTTCCTTAGCTTCGTGAAACAATTTCTTTCTTGAGTTAATATCATGGCGGAATCCTTTTGTGAAGTACTGTTGGATCTCTACCCAAGAGTCTCCGAGTTTGACGACCTCTTTTCTACGTGCATCGCTAACTGTATTTTCAACAGTTTTCTGTCCTATACCGCCATCATGTTGAACATTGTAACAATCCACGCGATAAGAAAAACCTCGTCGTTGCCAAAGACTTTAAAACCATTGCTTCTGAGTCTTGCTGTTTCTGATGTTGGTGTTGGATTGGTGAACCAGCCATTTTACGCGTCACTTCTGATCAAGTGGTCGCAAAAAAGCACCCATGGTTGTGACACGTACAAGGCATTTTACTTTTTTACGCATTTATTCTCCTTAGCTTCCTTTTGTATTGTTGTAGCTGTAAGTGTGGACAGGTTCTTAGCTATTCATCTTCATCTCAGATACCAGGAACTTGTGACTCACAAGCGTGTTGTTGCTGTGGTGATCTCAATATGGGTGTCAAGTGTATTTGTTTCTTTCTTAATGTTTTGGGTTCCACTCGATAGTTTCTCACTAATTATATTAAGTGTAGGAGTTGTTGGTCTTATTCTTACAACAATGACCTACATCAGGATTTATTTAGTCGTGAGACGACACAAGAATCAGATTCAGGTCCTGCAAGTACAGCAAGTAGCACAGGCTGACGAAGTAGCAAATTTTTCCAGCCTTGCTAAATCTGCAGTCGGTATATTCTATGTATATCTTGTGTTTCTGGTTTGTTACTTGCCTTTCTTCATCGTTGTAGTTTCCATTCAAACAAAAGGCCCGAGCATCATTTTCAAAACATTACACCTTTTTACAATTACTCTTGTTTTTCTGAATTCATCTTTGAACCCAGTAATTTACTGCTGGAAGATGAGACACATCCGACACGCTGTCATAAACATACTGAGGAACATGTCATGGTTCAGAAGTTGTTCATCAATCGAAATTATTGGATCGACGTGCCATACTTTGCCATGATGCAATGTCGCCGTTGCACTGCAGACAGTTTTAATTGGGGATGCTGCAGGCAAAAGAAATCGATCAAGATGCTGAGTAAATGAACATTTCAAAATACTGAAGAAACGTAATTGTGCTATAAACAGTCATATATTTTTTTATGAGCTGAACTCAAAGGCTGTAGGCTCGTTCTCTACAAGGTACAACGTCCTCAACACAATTTTTATATCGCTAAGAGATAACCAAAGAGCAATATCTGTAAACTTGTTTAAACATAGACATGTTCTATCTTTAGATACTCTCTTATTCAGTCTCGCTGTCCTTTTACCTATACAGCTTGAAACTGCCTTTTTCTCTTGTTAATCGTATGACTGTTTCTTACTAGCCCTGTGATTGGATAATAAAAATCGCACCGCGTGCTCTAACTAGTGAGAATTTTCCCATTTGACTTTTTACTTTATCTGTCAGGAGATGCCGGGTTTAGGTATCGGTAATTAGTATATGCACATGTTTCACGATATTTCATCATGGAATGTTTCGTACAGGATTTTTTCACAGACTTTCAACTAATTTTCACTCAATAGGTCACTTTCGATATATTAAAATTCAGCCTAATAGTGAGGCCAAAAGGACACAAACAAAGAAAAGAATAAACATGGTCATTCAATTTCCTTAGTTTGTGTCCTCTAAGCCTCACTACGTATACCAAGCTCAATTTTAATATATCGAAAACGGTCTATTGCCCTAAACCAGGTAAATGATCTCCATTCGTTGGCAATATATATATATTTTTTTGCTGTCCAATCATCAAAAATGGAGGTTGATGTCTTGCTTTTCTCAGTTCTTGACGAGCGAGATGGAGCTGTTATTAAGAAATTTATTCTATTTACATTTGATTTTATTCTTTTCCGAATATATTTTCGTGAATGCTCGAGGATATCCGGCGGAAGATTGAAGAGTAACAGAGTTAATCTCCAGATAGGTCTTAAAGTAATCCTCCTCAATTATTATTGAAAATAGTGTCCAGCCTTCTCATGGAGAATACAACCACTTGCGTTGAGTAGATGTTCTTGTGCGGAATGAAAAGGCGAGTATATAGCAGCTAAGGTTATCACGTAAAGAAAACTCGTGTCACAGGATTGGCTACGTCTATAGACCTTCCTGTGACTTCAAAGGCCAGGTGTAATCTAAAAATAACTTGTAAGTGATATAACCTTAGGAACAAGGCTCATATTGGAAATTTTAGCTCTTACCCTTAATTCGGCTCTCTCGCTGCCAACGAACATGACTCTTGCAATTATCAGACGCCACGAAGAAGAAGAAAGTTCAGAGGCTGAGAAGTTTAGAAGTTCAGGAGAAAATTGTGCATGAGAATCCGTTAATGTAAAAAGCTAATGCGCGGTCTTCACAGTCTTGGTTTGTCAGTTTTTGGCGGGCAGATGGCCTTGTTGAATAATGCCTTACACCAACCTTTCTCAATTTTATGCTTTTCAGTATTTTTTGAAATAAAGTTAAGCAGTTTAATCGTTTTACTGAACGCCTAAAGTCGGGCCGCTTAAATAATACATTATTGCTGGTGCATTACTGCTCGTTGTTCTCGCTCATGTCGCTCGCCGATGCTTAATTCTCTTCCGTAAAGAAGCGAAGCCATTTTTAACGGTCGATGCCATAATAGACCTTTTTCGCTTGTACATTTTGTTTTCCCAATACAGATCGTGTGATGATACTCAGGAGATTTGATCCTTTGTTTTGTTCATTAAAAAGAGTACATGCAGACATATTCATGCTTGCATGTACCCTTTTTAATGAACAAAACAAAAGATCAAATTTCCTGGGTATCATCACATGATCTGTATTGGGAAAACAAAATGTACAAGCGAAAAAGGTCTATTGGTAATCAAACCTGCCATAATTGGTAACCAAGCCTTTCAGAATGGACGATGCCAAATCTGCTTCAGTTCTGGTCTAGACAAGATAGGAACTGGTTATAATTGTTGATGGAGTAAGACGCACTCACCAAATGCTCAATTGTTCATATTCACACTGGTTTGCTTGCGGTTAGCTTTTATTTGTAGGTTGGGGCAGCTCTTTCATTAATATTTAAGAATGTCGCATTTTATAATTAAATTTTGAGGAAATTTGGCG
>JAHPZR010002656.1:10000-15000 GCA_019787425.1 Platygyra sinensis
ATGGACATGTCAATTTTAATTTACAGTATGTAAATCTTGATTTACATTGTTTGTAAATTTCAATTTACATGTTGGGGTATTGTAAAATAAATTTACATGAAATTTACAGCTTTTAATACAGCATGTAAATGTTCTGTAAATGGCGATTTACATTGTCTGTTTCGACAAAGATTATTTGAAGAACATGTAAAAAACCTGTAAAATATTTTAAGCACTTTTACAGTATCTTCTGTTGTAAAAAACATGTAAATTGCTCTACTAAACCGTGTAAAAATGTGTAAATAATTCAACCGAATGCTATAAACATTCTGGAAATGTCATGTTTGTAACCCTGTAAATACCATGGAAATGCAAAAAGGGGGCCTGTATGAAACATGTAAAAACCATGTAAATGAAAAAAGGAGGCCTGTTTGGAAACATGTAAAAACCATGTAAATGAAAAAAGGAGGCCTGTTTGGAAACATGTAAAAACCATGTAAATGAAAAGGGGGGCCTGTTTGTAACCCTGTAAGAACCATGTAAATGAATGAAAGGGGCCTGAAAGAAACACGTAAAAACCATGTAAATGAAAAAAGGGGCCTGTGTGAAACATATAAAAACCATGTAAATAAACCTAGGGCCGCCTGTAAAACATCTTTGAATGGAAAACTAGGGGCTACGGGTGAGGGGGCGGAGGTGGTGGCTGTAAGTAACCCGTGAAAACTGATATAAATCAACAAAGGGGGCCTTGAAAAGGCTGTGAAAACAATTTAAATGAGATAATGGGGGTTTTCGAAAACTCGAAAAACTATGTAGATGTAAAATGGGTACTCTTAGAGAAAAAAAAATATCTAAATTTCACAGAGGGCCTATTTAAACCCTACAAAAATCATATAATGGTAAAGTGGTGGAGATAAAAAAGTCTAGCCAATACAAACAAACGTTAAGGTCAGTGTTTCGCCATTTATCTTACATTTGCAGCAAGCGCACCATCTGGAGCCCTAGACAATAATCCAGTCCAGCAATAAAAGTGGTAGGGCTATAGCTCTACCAACCCCTCCCCCGCGGTGGTTCCTGCATGTAACGGTTTAACCAACGTAAACTGTTCAAACGATGTAATACCAAGTTATGGAGAAAATGGGACTTTCACGGCACGAAATGACAACCTAACTAGAAAGAGCTTTTCAGCGGTATTATGAAGGCGCGTAAAGTTTAAGTGTAACACCGCTATAAAGCGCACATAGAATGATAAAGGACGAACAGTAAATAGAGAAAGAAAAAACATCTTTGGAGCATTTATGTAAGAGTTACAAGTTGGGCTGTTATAGCGCGTCCAGATTTACACATACGAGATACCGTCATTATCGGGGATAGGGTCTGCCGGATTATGCTCAAAAAATAGAGTATTATTCTTTCGGGCGTCACCCATGAAAACAGGGTATTATGCTCAAAATTATGCTCGGCTGGAGGTATTATGCTCAAATTAAGCCGGACTAAAATGACACTTCCACCCCACCCCCAAGAGGCTCGTACCTATTAATAAATATTCCCAGTCTTTCAATTTTGAAAGAAATGCTAGACAATAATTATCCAGTTAAACATCTCATGAGCAAGTGCCAATAATGCAAATCCACGAACCCATATACAAGCTCGGAAGCCTGGAAAAATGCACTGGGTACGAGTCTAAGGTATCAAGTTCCAAAAATATTCCCACTTTCATCAATTTTGTACATATTTCTAGAGCGAGTTGCTGGCAAAATTTGCATACACCTCTCACACTTTTCAGAAACAGAGGCATTATGCTCCAAAAAATATTAGTATTATGCCAGCATTATGCCTGATGCTCCAGATATAGTAATATGCTCAAAATTATCTCGACATAATCGAGGGTGGTAAAGGGAGGTCTAGATCACGTTTCACGGAAAATAAAAAGGTCCTTTCACAATTTACGAAAAACAAAGACGTAATGAAAATCACGGTTCACGGCGAATTAAACATTTATTTCTCGTTTCACGAAGAATAATGTTGCAAAATCACGCTTCACGGCTACTATGAGAATCACGATTCACGAGGAAAAAAATAGCCATTTCACATTTCACGGGGAAAAAAGGGGCCGATCACGAGTCACGAAAATACCCTTCACCACCCTCATAATCCGGCAGACCCTAGTCGGGGAACGAAATATCATCGATTTAGAGGGTTATTTAAAATGTTCCGAATTATGAAAAAACTTAACACAGAAAGGTTGACCGTACAGTTGGGGTTAACTGTTTTGTACTTTCCAATATTTCGTCAGGCACGGCCTAACTTCTTCAGGGACTGTTTACAACTGAGAAAAGACGTTACAATTTTACAATTATTTATTTTTTTACAATTATGACCATTTTACACGTAAGACTAATACAACTAACTCTGAGCTTGTACATGTATGTTCCCTGTGTTTCAATTCGGCGTTTTCTACCAATTTGGGCTCTCTTTGTGCCTTCGTAATTATAAGAACGACGCAGAGTGCCGGTGAGTACCCGATCTGCAACAACTAGGAATCAGCGGTTTTCACGTTAGGTACCAGGTTCTCTCGATTCTCCCGCCATTTTGTCAGTTCGTTGAACTGTTGAACTGTTGAACTGGAACAAGGTCGCGCCATTCGTTGGAATCGGTTGCTTCGAATTGGAGCTGGATCTGTTTTAGCGGGGCAAAATACATTCTACCTTCGCTTCGTCATCGGTCTCAAGGCAGAGTTTTCTGTTATGCAAAAGCTGAAGATGGCGATTAGAGTAGAAAACAACAACAACAACAGGTAAGCAACTATTGCTTAATTTAATTTTGAACCATTTCGTTTTGCCTTTGGTTGTGCGGCTAACTACACAGGATACAGGGCCACTTTTAACCTTGCACCAAACGAGCCGGCTCGTTTGGCTGGTTTGCTCTTACGCACATATCAATTATTTCTCGTTCTTTTATCCACTGCCGAGCCAAACGAGCCGCTAAACATAAGAACTCAAAACTTAACACCATACAACTTATTCCTTGTTCTTTCATCCACTGCCGAGCCAAAGGAATCGGCTCGTTTGGTGAATCGTTAAAAAATGGCCTTGCATTCTAGCTTACATGTGTGCACCTTATATGACCCATCTTGATGCATGTTATTGTAAGGTTTTGTTGCCCTCTGATGTGAATGGTAGTAAGATAAAATGATTGTACAGTGTTCAGCAGAGACATTTCTTTTATGCTAGTGTAAAAAAAATTACAGCTATCTACATGTCCATGCAAATGACAGTATGCTGTTGTAATCGACTGTACAGGCACATTGCACCCAATGATACTGATATTTATATAACATTTTGTGGAATTTTCTTTCACCAAAAAAAGCTAACATACTTTATAAAGAGGTAAACATGTACCTCAAACTGTCACGAAAGCTACACAGGGCTTGAAAAAAAAAGAAAAGAGTAGCATGCTCAGGCAGGAAAATCTACTGGTCTTGGACAATGCAGAATAGTCAATCAATAATACATGTATTTGATAAATAAACAAATTATAGCCTTCAGCTGGTGCAAAATTTTGCTGGGATATTTGTCCATGGACTTTATCTGTTCCAACAAGTAAACAGACACTTGAAAGACACAAAATAACATCAAAACATGTTAAGTAGCTTGAGATTTCCAGTTAATTTTCAACCATTAGTTATCCTAAGAAGTTTAGAAAGTCTTAGAAGATTCATCAATATCTGAAAACATAAATTGTTTTTATCTGATATGAATGAAATGAAGTTTGATCTGTCTCTTGAATAAAGTTGCCTAGCACATGACCAAAATCAACCCAGGCAGATGTCCTGTGCAGTACAAAAGTTATTAGTTATTATTCCATGCCAAATTCCGTATGCGTATTCACATGCTATGTGTTTCTTTGCTGACTTAACTTGACTACCAAATATATGTGAAGCTTATACTGGTAATATTCTCGAATCTAGCTTATCGTAGTCAACTGTATTGTAATTTAACCCATTGTCTCCCATGCCGGCCGTAACCAACTGTGCGAAAACCGACCCCCAATTTCCCGTGCCAGCCGTAACCGGCCATAAAAAGGCATGTGAGGACAATCACCTCTCCTACCCCCGCTGAAGATATTTTGGTCCTCCTATTGTTCTATTGTTGTTAAGGACAAATAAACCAAGGAGAATGGACCTTCTGAGCATATTTTTAGAGGATTTTTAGGAGCAATGCAGAATGGTCAATCAATAATATTTGATAAATAAACAAATTATAGCCTTCAGCTGGTGTAAAATTTTGCTGGGATATTTGTCCATGGACTTTATATGTTCCAACAAGTAAACAGACACTTGACAGACACGAAATAACATCAAAACATGTTAAGTAGCGTGAGATTTCCAGTTAATTTTCAACCATTAGTTATCCTAAGAAGTTTAAAAAGCCTTTGAAGATTCATCATTAATATCTGAAAACATAAATTGTTTTTATCTGATATGACTGAAATGAAGTTTGATCTGTCTCTTGAATAAAGTTGCCTAGCACGTGACCAAAATCAACCCAGGCAGACTTCCTGTGCAGTACAAAAGTTATTAGTTATTATTTCATGTCCAATTCCTTATGCGTATTCACATGCTATGTGTTTCTTTGATGACTTAACTTGACTACCAAATATAAGTCAAGCTTACACCGGTAATATTCTTGAATCTAGCATATCGTAGTCAACTGTATTGTAATTTAAGCTGAATATTCAAACGAATACAAGTTAGTATATTGCATTTTGTTTTGCAAAAAAAAAAATGAATCAGAAAGGTTTCTTGCTGCGATAAAAATTCATACACACACATGAAATTAGGTGCAAATGCATGTAAATCCCCTGGAACAGTAAATTTTACATGTGTGTGATTACATGCACCTTACACTCGGCTTATATGCACTGTCCATGAATACAACACAAACATTTTACGTATGTGTAGGTAGTACAATCCATTTGACTGCTACCATAATGCCCAAGGACAAATATTTGAGCATATT
>JAHPZR010002656.1:20000-27500 GCA_019787425.1 Platygyra sinensis
GATGACGGTCATTAATGCAAGTGCGGCCGTAACACTTCTAGAACATAGACCTGAAAAAAATATAGTGTCAAACATCGAAGACCACATTTAATCATATTTCCAACACCTCAAATTTTGCCAAATATTTTCCGCTCTGTCTTTAAAAATTGTAATGACTTGTCTACCTTTTCACTTGTAGCAAGTCAACTCCCAGATGCTGATATTTGAGAACAGCATTCCAACCAAAAGGAATAGAATTATGCATAAGACCCCAAGTACGCATTGCGGACCTATTTTTTGTGTTGAGATGCTCGGGAAGGGGCATCAGGGGATAATTTTCTGCAAGGACAACCCAATTTTTCAAAGGCAAGATAACTGATCCCTAAAATAATAGTCAATATACTGTGTAAATCTTAAAACCTTTTATCCTTGTTATGGTAAGGATGGATTTATGGACTTGGAAATTTATCAGCAAATTTTTAGTTGATACCCTATTCTCTCCAAGGACAGACCAGGATTTTCATTTAAAATTGAAGTGACCATTTAAGGACTTTGGTGTGGTATGGCTGCCTAGTCTCAATTTTTAATACAATATTATCTCATTTTTTAGCGACTGAAAGATGCATAATTTCAGTGTACTGATCATTGGATGCATGTAGTGATACACTAATAACCAGCCATTCCTTGTGACAAATCATTATACCCTCATCGTTGGGAAAATGTCTTCTGCTCGTAAATATCAAGGATTACACTTTTGGGATGCCTGCATGTCCTAGCTAGAGTGCTTTCTAAGTTTGTTCATCAAATTGGACTTTCTCTTTCTCACATAATTTGTCAACTAACTAGCTATATGAAATAGGAAATTTTGTGTACATATGCAAAAACAATATTCATTGTCACAAAAGAAGAAATCATTCGTGAAGTGAAGTGAAGTAACAGTTAGATGTAAGGACAGGGTTCTCAATTAATTAATGGGCTATCTTAAATCTGATGACCTGGGTTACAGGTATTTTTTCTGAGTACGCTAAATTATTCCAGTGCGACTGAAAGGGTGCACAGAGCATTTTTCGGTACCACAGTAAATAACGCACTGCGCTGTAATCTCAGGCTATGGTACATATACGACATGTGTTGACACAGTATACAAAAATGTAAACAAAAATGTAAACAATAACACGCGGCCAGAAGAAATCGCATTCAAGCTTTCGTTTGCTCATATTATAGGCTGAGAAGCGTAAAGCTGCATTTCTCGGGAAGCTTAATCATTCGCGTATCGATAAACGTTGAAAAGTGGCAGGACATATCGAGGAAATAGCTGCATATATCCATCTGCGTGTGTAGGATTGTCAGATCGATCACCCGTGGACTCGTCTTCACTCTGGGACTCGATCGTAAAAACACTGACGTTTTTATAGTCTTCGCCGGTCATCATGTGTTGGAAAGGTAATCCGAACAAGTTTGTAGCAGAATAACATTCAACGTTTAGCATTAACATCGAAAAGAATAAAGACATTCCGATTTTCACGGATCTTCGGTCGCCTCCCCAGAGGTCCGAACAGCACGAGAGATCGTGTCAACTGAAGCATATTGTTATATTGACCCGTAATGCAGTTCGGTGCGTGGCCAACCTCCTCTGAACACGAATTGAAGCGCTTTCAGTAGAATTTTTCAACCGCGTTCGGTGTACGACACACTTTGGGTGGCGTTTTAACCACACACGATCCTTCTACCAGTTTGCAGGCGCACTATCCATCACCATGCTAAACGACCTGCTTGAGAAATTGTTTCTTTCATCTGTATCTAGAAAACTTTGTTGTGAATGTCGGTGCCAATTAATATTCATCAAGCGTGCGTACATGTCTTACAATCTTCATTGGGTCTGTAGTCGAATGTCTTCGACTGTAAGGTTTTTACAAACACACGGCCTGTTTAATAAACCTGGCAATCATGTCAGTGACATTTACTACTTGATTTTATTCAAATAAGTTAAATGAAAATTCATGACACATGCAAATTTGAGCGATATATTCCTTGTTCAGAAAAACGTCCGAAACGGCGGCCTCTAAAATTGTACCTTCATTTGCCGAGAATTGTCACTTTAGCAAGTAATAAGAGATCCCAAGTTAGCCAGTGTGAACTAATTGGCAAGAGAACGGGTCCACAGCGACGAGAAAGAAAACAGCTGGAAACACTTTGTATGTCAAATGCATACTGAGTAGTTTAAGGAGACCTGAGTCTATTGTCATGAAGAAATCATTTGAGTTGATGTTAGATAACTTCCCAAGAATCTCCGAGGTTGAGGACTTCCTCTCTATTTCCATCGCTAATTGTGTCTTCAACAGTTTCCTGTCCTATACCGCCATCATGTTGAACATTGTAACAATCCACGCCATGAGAAAAACGCCGTCGTTGCCAAAGACTTTAAAAACATTGCTCCTGAGTCTTGCAGTTTCTGATGTTGGTGTTGGTTTATTGGGTCAACCATTTTACACCACACTTCTCATCAAGTGGTCGCAAAAGAACACCCCTGGTTGTGACACGTACAAGGCATTCTACTTTATTGCACATTTATTCTCCTTAACTTCCTTTTGTGGTGTTGTGACTGTAAGTGTAGACAGGTTCTTAGCTATTCATCTTCATCTCAGATACCAGGAACTTGTGACTCACAAGCGTGTTCTTGCTGTGGTGATCTCAATATGGGTGTCAAGTGTATTTGTTTCTTTCTTAATGTTTTGGGTTCCACTCGATAGTTTCCCACTAATTATATTAAGTTTAGGAGTTGTTGGTCTTATTCTTACCACAATGACCTACGTCAGGATTTATTTAGCCGTGAGACGACACAAGAATCAGATTCAGGTCCTGCAAGTACAGCAAGTAGCACAGGCTGACGAAGTAGCAAATTTTTCCAGCCTTGCTAAATCTGCAGTCGGTATATTCTATGTATATCTTGTGTTTCTGGTTTGTTACTTGCCTTTCTTCATCGTTGTAGTTTCCATTCAAACAAAAGGCCCGAGCATCATTTTCAAAAAATTACACCTTTCTACAATTACTCTTGTTTTTCTGAATTCATCTTTGAACCCAGTAATTTACTGCTTGAAGATGAGACACATCCGACACGCTGTCATGAACATACTTAGGAACATGTCATGGTTCAGAAGTTGTTCATCAATCCAAATTATTGGATCGGCGTGCCATACTATGCCATGATGCAATGTCGCCGTTGCACTGCAGACAGTCTTAATTCGGGATGCTGCAGGCAAAAGAAATCGATCAATATAATGCTGCTGGCAGGCAGCGTGGTCGAGTGGTCAGCGTGTCGGACTCGCAATCCAGCGGTCCCTGGTTCAAGTCTCGCTCTGACCACCACCTGGATTTGTTTCTCGGAAGCCCCGAGTTCAAATCCTCGGCCACGCTTGTAAACAGCCAACTGGTTTGCCTCTGGCCAGTTGGGATTCTTAACAATGTTATGTTCGACTTGAAATATTTGTTTCAGTTGTTTGCTCGGCCCCACTAGCAATTGTGTGCTATAAACACTGCCGAGGGTAAATAAAGGTTTTATTCTTATTCTTATTATTGCTGAGTAAATGAACATTTCAAAATGCTGAAGAAACGTAATTGGGCTATAAACAGTCATATATATTTTATGAGCTGAGCTCAAAAGCTGTAGGCTCGTTTCTCTACAAGGTACAACGTCCTCAACACAATTTTTATATCGGTAAGAGATAACCAAAGGGCAATATTTGTAAACTTGCTTGAACACAGACATGTTCTATCTTTAGATACTCTCTCATTCAGTCTTGCTGTCCTTTTAACTATACAGCTTGAAACTGCCTTTTCCTCTTGTTAATCGTATGACTGTTTCTTACGAGCCCTGTGATTGGATAATAAAATTCGCACCGCGTGCTCTAACTAGTGAGAATTTTCCCATTTGACTTTTTACTTTATCTGCAGGAGATGCCGGGTTTAAGTATCAGTAATTACTATATACACATGTTTCACAATATTTCGTCATGGAATGTTTCACAGACTTTCAACCTTTTAACTAATTTTCACTCAATAGGTCACTTTCGATATATTAAAATTCAGCTGAATAGTGGGGCCAAAGGGACACAAACAAAGAAAAGAATAAACATGGTCATTCAATTTCCTTAGTTTGTGTCCTCTAAGCCTCACTACGTATACCAAGCTCAATTTTAATATATCGAAAACGGTCCATTACCCTAAATCAGGTAAATGATCTCCATTCGTTGGCAATATATATTTTTGCTGTCCAATCATCAAAAGTGGAAGTTTATGTCTTTTCTCAGTTCTTGACGAGCGAGACGGTGCTGTTATTAAGAAATTTATTCTATTTACGTTTGATTTTATTCTTTTCCGAATATATTTTCGTGAATGCTCGAGGATATCCGGCGGAAGATTGAAGAGTAACAGAGTTAATCTCCAGATATGATAGATCTTAAAGTAATCCTCCTCAATTATTATTGAAAATAGTGTCCAGCCTTCTCAAGGAGAATACAACCACTTGCGTTGAGCAGATGTTCTTGTGCGGAATGAAAAGGCGAATATATAGCAGCTAAGGCTGTCACGTAAAGAAAACTCGTGTCGCAGAATTGTCTTCTTCTATAGACCTTCCTGTGACTTCAAAGGCCAGGTGTAATCTAAAAATAACTTGTAAGCGATATAACATTAGGAACAAGGCTCATATTGGAAATTTTTGCTCTTACACTTAATTCGGCTCTCTCGCCGCCAACGAGCATGACTCTTGCAATTATCACTGACGCAACGAAGAAGAAGCCGGAAACTTCAGAGGCTGAGAAGTTTACAAGTTCAGGGGAAAATTGTAGATGAGAATCCATTAATGTTAAAAGCTAATGCGCGGTATTCACAGTCTTGGTTTGTCAGTTATTGGCGGGCAGATGGCCTTATTGAATAATGCTTTACACCAACCTTTCTCAATTTTATGCTTTTCAGTATTTTTTGAAATAAAGCTAGGCAGTTTAATCGTTTTACTCAACGCCTAAAGTCGGGCCGCTTAAATAGTACATTATTGCTGGTGCATTACTGCTGGATGTTCTCGCTCGCCGATGCTTATTTCTCTTGGCAGATAAATCTGGTAATGTAGTGGTATAAGAGGGATGTTAGGAAACAGAGGCTCAATGTTCGATGCTAGGTGGTTACTCACATTTTTTCCTTTTTCTTTAATTTAGTAGAGAAAAATTTGTTAAGAGTTAGAAGATTTTTTAAGTGTTGCGAAAATGGCATCGCGAAAGGGAAAATTGTCTTAAATGCCCAAACAAGTTCATGAAAGACGAGACTACAATCAACCACACAATCTCGCTCGTGATGTTTCATTTTAATCAGTTAAATGCGATTTATTTAAGAGCAAGATCTGAAATTCTAAATTTTTTGCAGAGAATCCTAACTTCAGTAAACAAAAAAAAACTAATAGATCTCCAGCTGGTCTGCTATACTTGTTAAATGAACTTGGCTAATTTGTTGATAACCATTATAAACATTTAAAACGAACTTTTACTATTTTAAGTCTTGGTTCTATCAGTTATTAGCACAGTGAAATTTTTATCACAACCCTTTTGCACTATATCCTCTTTTAATTTATTCAATTATGTTTCTAAAAGTCACAAACAGCAAATGCACGTTGAAAGTACAAACCCTGGAAATTCATGCCTTATTTAGTAACCATCACTTGGTGGAAACAAATTATTTCAGGCATGTGCAAGCGACGGATTCAGTTAATCCCGTCTTGCGAAAAGAAGCTGTCTCCAGGGTCGAACAAGTTGTAAAACGCCGAGTGCCTTAAATCGATATCATGAAGAAATCATCATTTTCGCTGTTGAATGCTTCTATTCGACGAACATCTCATCGCGAAGAATGCCTATTGTTCTCGGGACATTTACTTGCAGTTGGAAAGGTCTGTTATAACACTTGTTATTATTCATAGCACCCAAAAGAAGCTTATTCATTGGTTGCTATGAACGCACGGCAATGCTCATTTAGCCTGATGGAGGCGGCAAACTTAACAATGAAACCAGTGCGCTATTGTTACTCCCTTTGTTTCGTTTAGCACAAACCGCTTTTGTTTCTTACTTTGTTTGAATAGACAAGTTTTCTCTTTCGTTACGTCCTAAGCGAACCCAAACACTAGCTAACATGGCGATCGATGTCCTGGTAGTCGATTTGATCCCGGCAAATCCAATCGAATTGTTCGGTAATCGAGCCCAAGCTAACACCAATCGTTCGGGTGCCTAACGGTCGATTATCGAGTTCAGTCGAATGTTTGATTATCAAACGATCAAGATCAATCACAGTAATTAAAATATTCGATTTTGCTCGATTACCGAACACAAACAAACACAAATAAACACTCGACCTTGGTTTTGTTAGTAGATTTTAGACATGCCCGACCTGCTGGAGTTCATATGTCTTACTTCACTTTACTTTTTAATTTACCTAATTTTACTTTACTTTAAGAAATTTCCAGTCCATTTCGAATTACAAGCGTATTTCGATCACCGGCGACTTTTGATCGCAAAGACTAATGATCTTAAAGATTGTATGAAGCTAATGTAGTCTAGATCAGTTGCGCTATTGTATCGTTTGGCGACTGCTCGATCTCATCGGGATTGATCGTAATATTAATCCACGTCTCTGATCGGAATAGTTTTCTTTTTTTTTTTTCCATTGGTTATCGTTTCCATCCTTCGTTTAAATCTCCTTATGTTTTCGCCGATTGTCCGTCCAACCCGATCACGGGAAGATTCAGTCAGCCTGTAGCCGAGAGGTATGATGCTGGTTTGGAACAGTTCAAACACTTTTTGAGGCGGCCAATAGATTTCTCTCAATCTCCAAGCTGCTTCACCGTTCATTTGTAGTGTAAACACGGGATTGTTTTCTTCAATAAAGGGTGGTACTATATGAATAAGAAGTGGATGGATCGGGGGTTCTAAGAGCTCTGAAAAGAGCTCCCGATCACATTTATCTTCGCTTTGCTCGTTCATCGCGTTGACAGGTGTTGAATAAACCAACAGCTGTACCAAGCTGCTGTTTTGAAATTCGCGGAAAATCATAACTTTTCCAAATGAATGATTTTCTTGAATAGGCTTTTGTTTCGTATTGGCAACCATTGTTATTCAGTCATGGGCTGAAAACAATGGCATCAGCGCCATTTTCGAACGGAACTCCGACTTAAAATTTTAGAACTGAAAGGGATAGTGGTTATCCTTCACCAATTTTCAAAATCAAAACGGATTCTGTTTCAGGAAAGATCCATCTTCCATTTCCCGCTCTTGGGTTTTTGGAAGCTAGTTTGAGTTTTCAGAAAATCGCTCTGGAATTTGGCTTCCATACAAAAAATACCCGTTTTTTTGTCATTTTCAAGGTTAAAGGGATAGGCCTTACACTTTGTAAAACTTCTTACTTTTACGTGCAAATGAAAGATTAACCCTTCCTCTTCAAAAGCCCGCTCTTGGGTTTTTAAGTTGTTGCTTGCTGTAAATCTGGGAA
>JAHPZR010002657.1:0-2500 GCA_019787425.1 Platygyra sinensis
TTGACCTCCAATCTGGCAAGCATTATCCCTACACAAAAGAAGGAAACGTTCCACTCTATGTTCACAAGAAGTCCAATCATCCGCCATCCATCCTAAAAAATATCCCGGAATCCATTAACAAGCGCCTCTCAGAAATTTCTTCCGACTAGGAATCCTTCGAAAAAGCTAAAGATATGTACCAAGATGCCCTCAACAAGAGCGGCTACAATTACAATCTGTCCTACAGAAATGCGCCCCCAGAAACCAAACAACGCAAGAATAGGCCAAGAAACATCACCTGGTTTAATCCCCCATACAGCCAAAATGTCAAAACCAAAGTTGGAAAGTGCTTCCTCACCTTAATTGACAAACATTTTCCCAAATCAAATCCTCTGCACAGAATTTTCAATCGCAACACTCTCAAACTCAGCTATAGCTGTATGAACAATGTAAAAGCCATTATCTCTAATCACAATAAAGTCGTCATTAACAAGTCATCAAACTCACCCGTTCCAGCTATCAACACGTGCAATTGCCGCAACAAAGGATCCTGCCCTTTGGACGGAAAGTGCAACGAGCAGAATATCATTTATCAAGCAAAAGTCACAACATCTCACTCAAAGCAAACCTACATTGGTCTTTGCGACACATCATTCAAATCGCGTTACAGAAACCATACATGTTCCTTCAGAAATGAACGGTACAGAAATTCCACTGAGCTTAGTAAATATGTGTGGGGCTTGAAAGACAAGAAAGTTGACTACCAAATTAAATGGCGTATTGTTAGGCATGCAAGATCCTATTCAAATGTAACGAAGAAGTGCAATCTATGCCTGTGGGAGAAGTACTATATAATTTGCAGACCGAACATGGCGACCCTGAACAACCGAAATGAACTTGTATCCAGTTGCAGACATGCAAAGAAAATCCTTCTTAATAGCGTGATCGTTTGAGCTTATAAGATTTATTTTTAGCAGTTTATTTTTAGCAGTTTACTGAAAATTGTTTAACCGTTGTTATTACCGTTTGTTTTTTTTCAAAGTAGCGTCACTATTTGAGCATCTAAGATTGTTTTGTAACAGTTTATTGTAAATTGTGTTACCGTTGCTATAGACCTCAGCCAATTGCGAATTGTTACCGTTTTTTCAAAATTTCATAATCACTATAATACACCATGTATTCTTTCTTTTTGGCAGTTGCCTGATGATTGTCTCGTTAGAGGCATGAAACTCAGAGTAGCAAATAAATGTTTTTGACCTAGCTCAAGTCTACGTGTCTATATATATATATATATATATATATATATATATATATATATATATATATATATATATATATATATATATATATATATATATATATATATATATATATATTTAAGATCAACTGTAGTAAAAATGCTTGTTTTAGTAATAATTAATAGGCACTTTCTGATACTGGACTCACTGACATGGGACATAAGAATAAGGCATGAAGAAATACACAATATAAACAGGTATTATTCTCTATGCATAAATAATAGTTATAAACACTAAACAACATTTAGCAATGTTCTTTTATTTGCTATAATGGCAGTAATCTCCTTTTTTGTTCTAAGTGTAAATTTTTTTCTATTGGCTTCTTGGATCATCTATGCATGGCAAGTGGTATTCCCTCCAAGACAAGCCAGCGGCCAAATCATGTGCTTAAGGTAATTAAGTTACCTATGTGCACACAGTACTGAAATGGGTTGGGGTTGTCAAATAATGCAAACTAATATCAAAAAGCCCATGGTGTTAAGGACATTCTACTGATTACACACTGGGATGGCATGGGCTGATACTTCATAATCATTTTCTGATTTTTAGGTACCCCAGCAGTTGAGAGGAAGCAACAACTGTGGATTTCACATGTTCATGTTTATCGACCATTTTTTAAAGGTAAATTTGGGTAACATGGTTACAACATGCAATTCAATCACACTACTGCTTTTAAGCAAATAATATCAAAAATGATAACAATTATGTGTTTCATAAATCCCAGTTCTTTCGATAATGTTTTCACAGATTGAAGTAATTGCATTCATGTTGTATTATTCCATAGGATCTAAAGGAGTATGAAAGTGATCCAAATGGATATGTCAATGCTGAACATCAGTGGTTTGATCCAAAAGATGCTGAAACCAAGAGAACATTGACCAGGGCCTTTTTAGAGGCTTTATTTGTAAATAAATAACAAAGGCAATTGTGGCTGCACAGGCAGTGCACTGTGATCTGCTTGTCTTTTGTTTAATTAACATGCTTTAATTATTGGTGGCTGCAAATTTACAAGTATTGCACAGACAGTTACAGCCGAGCCAATGTATGGCTTAAATGTAAGTGGAATAACTCCCCTAATAAAATTAAACGACTTCAGTCGTTTTATAATACGTTCGATATGAACCCTTGCAGTTGCAACTCGTCTAGTTGCAGTTGATGCTCGCGCAGAAACATTATTTTTCCGCATGATTGGGGGTGCAATTAGTACAGTCTCATGTAATGCT
>JAHPZR010002657.1:22500-32500 GCA_019787425.1 Platygyra sinensis
ATTTTAACGTATTAATCTCAGCCAATCAGCAGTCTGCATCCAACATTTCGACGCACCGATTCAAAATTCAAAGCGGTGCGGTCAGCCTCTTCTTCCCTTTCCTCTCCGCCTTTCCGGTTCTGCCAGCATTAATTATTTATTGCTCACCCTCGAATCTATAATGGTAGTAGAAAAAGTAGATCTAAAAAACGAACACATTCTCGCCCAATCCTATAACAAGTTATGGATTGTTTTCCCATAACCAGGAACTCAAACTAATCAGATGAAAACACTAATTCTGGCAACCTTTGCATCTCTTCAATACTCCTGTTTACCAGTCGCTGCTTTCATCTCTTTGGTTACTATGGCAGCCTTGGGGACTGAACTCACCTCATACAATACTTTTATGATTTTATCACTGATAATTATATTCTGAGGAGCACAGTCTCATGGAACATTTGTGAGAGTGTAAACAGTTTAGAAGATTTTGTAACAGTCTTGGGTCGTATCCAGGGTATACTTGAATATGACAATGACAAGATACACCAATACCTGCAGGACACTTTCGCTAAAAGTAAACATGAAAATTTAAACGGCACACACTTCGCCAACAGTATTGATTCTGCAGGCTTTGATGAAATCTCTGAAAATGATGTACACTCTCACACAGATTCTACCATGTTTTCTGCACTTGGAGTGGCAATTGGAATATACCAAGTTTGAAATCTCTCAATTTGTCAGTAAAAAAGGTGACTTGGCTATTATCACTGGCCGAGTTGGGGCTGGTAAGTCGTCCTTACTGCTCGGTATTTTGCGGGAAATTCCTCTCATCAGCGGCAAAATATCGAGTTTTGGACAAATAGCCTGGGTTGGTCAGCGGCCCTGGCTGTTCTCTGTTACCGTTCGGGACGAGCCATTTGACTAAGACAGATACGATTCTCTTCAATACTCTTCCTCCAATAAGGACAAATTATGGTAAATTCAGTATTAAATTTCAAGGTGCAAAAATTTGGAACTCATTAAGTGAAGAAACAAAATCTCTCCACAGATTAGCTTTCAAGAAATCATCAGTCATATTGACATTTTTTTTTTTTTTTGTCTTTCAGAAGTCTTTATTTGAATTTTTTGCCTTGCTACTTTTAACATGTTATTAGTGCAAGGTTATACAACAAAACAAAACAAAATACATAATCAAAAACAAATAATCATGTTAACTACCAAATCAGTCATTAAAAGTTCACTACAATGTTTAATAATTAATTAATTATAAATTACTTATTAATCAGCCACTTAAAAACAATTCTTCATAGGATTTCCATTTATCACGGAAAGAAATAATTCTATTCGATTTGTAAGCAATATATTTTTCAGTTTCGTATTTCTTTTCAAGAATTCTCTGAAAGTGACTAATTGACGGTTTAATATATTTATGCCTACAACTCCATAAATAACTTTTACCTAGAATTATTACATAATTCACTAGATCCATCCGCTCCTTCAAGATTCCTATGATAACATCACTTAGTAAGAGGCATCCGCAACTACTAATATTATTCAAAATGTTGGCAATAACATCCATCCAAAAAGAGTATGAAAAGGGACAAGTAAATAATACATGGTTTCTAGTTTCTATGGTATCTTGACAAAAGGAACAGTTAGGACTTAGTATGTAACCTATTTTAAAAAGGATTTCATTGGTAAACAGAATAGAGTTCAGTACTTTATATTGAAAAGATCTTAAGTAGGATTCGCTGCAAACTCTTATGGGCAACAAAAAGGCTTCTGAAATACAGTTATCTTCCAAATCAAATTCTTCTTTAATCATGGCCCATTTCTTTGGCTTTTCATACTTGAATTTTATCAACAAGCTATAGTAATTACGACATTTAAAGTTCTTTGGATCAAGAGTGACGGTAAAAGAATGCGGATGTGTACGTAGATTTAATGGAACAGCATGTCTCAATCCTGTCCAAGTCAAAAAATTAGAATTGAAAGACTTTTCTCCTTCAAAAAAGTTAAAAGAGTCAATATTTGTCTTATCATAAAGTAGGTCTTTGGTATACTTAATACCTTTTGATATATATTGTTTATAAAACACAGTTTTACCGTCAATCTTAATTTCTCTATTGTTCCATATAATATATTTATATTCGCCATCACCATCAACTAGATCACGTAATTCTGACCACCATAGTAACAGTTCATAATAGAAAAAATTAGATATATTTAATTTATCAACAGCGTAATTACAGTTGAATACAAACGATCCTCCGTTACTTCTTAAGAGATCATTAAGATAAAGTTTCCAAAAGCCACTATAGTCTAGTCATTCTACGAGAAAAAAAGATCGAACCTTGAAGTAATTGCAACAGAATTTATTTTTGCCGGAAGTTATTCTACTGATGCCTATAAATAACATGTCAAAAGTCTACCAAATGTTTCGAAGGATAAAATGGTGAAATTACAGTTTTATGATTGAATTCTTTTTCTAAATTCAAAATGGCTGCCGCGCGATTTATTCAAAATATATGCGTAAATTTTTACAGCAAACAGCTAAAAACAATAGGCGTAATTGGAAAACAAAATGCGTGCACGTGTATAAATGTAAAGATTTGGTAAGACAAAGAAAGAACACTTTCTGTTTAACTGTGAAAATAAGCAGTGGTTTATCGACATGCTTAGTTCTTAACTGCAGGAACATGGCGTAAAGACCCTCCACGTGGAAAGCGATGCCGACATCCTTATTGTGCAGACAGCTGTGGACTCGGCCGCAAACAGCGCAACAACGGATGTTGGAGAGGACACTGATCTGTTAGTACTACTTTGTCTACATGCGGATGTGAAATCACAGCCTCCTTTCTTCAAATCGGAAAAGAAGCAGACAGCAAAGAAGAACCACAAGGTGTGGCACATTAATCGACTAAAAAGTGTAATGGGCCCTGAACTGTGCCTTTTATTGCCCTTCGTGCATGCCGTTTCTGGCTCTGATACAACCTCGAGGGTATATGGTGTTGGGAAAGGAGCCGCATTACGCAAGTTGAGGAGTGATTCTGCATTTAAGGAGGCCGCCTATGTCTTCATCAGACAATCTTCTCTGGAGGAAATTGTTGCTGCTGGTGAAAAAGCTTTGTGCTGTTTGGATGGAGGTCGACCTAACGAACTATAGGCGTTTTTGGGAGAAGGTAGCCACCAGCAACACCACAGCACAAGTCCAGAGCCTTCCCCCTACTTCTGCAGCCGCGCGATACCACAGCGCCCGAGTCTATCTTCAAGAGCAACAGTGGATGAGAAGAGGGAAAAATTTAAATCCATATTAGTTTCTATTTTCATTTTGTATTATACTAGTTTTTATATTGTAATTATTTCTGAGTGAGGGCCACAAGTTTATTAGCTGTGCTATTAAGTGTTACCCTCGTAAAATAAAGTCTTTATTATTTATTATTATTATTATTATTATTATTATTATTATTATAAGACTGGCGATGGTTAAGAATTCAAGACCGGTTTCAAGCGCAACTATTGATCAACCTCCAGCTCCTGACAACCTTTTGAAAGTTATCAGATGCACATGTAAACAAGGATGCGATAGTCGGAGGTGCAGCTGCAGGAAATTTGGAATTCCTTGTTCATTTGCGTGTAGTGAGTTCCGAGGTGTCAACTGTACCAACTGAAGCACCAACCTTTCTGGCCCCGGTTGTTCGAAGAGTGGATAACGCTATCCACCGGATAAATCGCTATACAGAGGGTAAGTGTTAACAAAATAAACCACGCTGTCCACTTGATACTGATTTAACCGGTGGATAGCGTTATGCAGCCTTTGAACAACCGGGGCCTGATGTTTTGTTAAATGTGGAAGGTGATCCCCTAAATGAACTGGACAAGCACGAGGTTTATAGTACCTACCACGCCTTGTTGGTTGTTCCCCTATGAAGAACAGAATTAGTACAATGTTTTTAGTAGTACCAATCTAGCTATCTTCAGTTGCAAATTTGTAAATGAGATTATTATTTCCGAAGTTGTGTAGAATGTGAAGACTTTTAAGTGCCACTATAGAGAACAGAAACAATACAATTTAGTAAGGTAGCAGTAACAATTTAGTTATCTTAATTCAGTTGCAAATGTGAAATTATTATTTTGAAATTATTATTATTATTTTCGATTTTTCTTTCTCGTGACATCATGTGGTAGTGACCATCTCGAAAGCATTTGCTACTATGGTCACTACGCACCTCTCCTTTTTTTTCTCCAATATATAAAACTATGTTCTCTTTATTTTCTCCTTTCTATTTTATTTTAGCTGTAGTTAATGATATAAATAGTACAAAAATAAAGAATCTTGAATCTTGAATGTTCTATTAAGTGTGGAGGAAGTTCCACTGTAAAGAACTGAAATAATACAATGTTATTAGTAGTACTAATTTAAATATCTTCAGTTGCAAATGTTTTTGAGGAAATTACTATTTACGAAGTTGTGTTAAATGTGGAGGATGTTACACTTCAAAGAATAGAAATAGAACAAGTTATTAATACAATGTTATTAGTGCAACTGTGATAAGATGACTTTTTTTGCCGCTAAGGCTTTTTTAGTGTTGTGGATGTTTTGCATTTACGCTTACCCAAGTTGCTATTTTTATTTTAAATTCACAACGAATTCCCAATAAATTGTTTCAAAAAGCAGACAAGCCGCCATTTTTAAATTATTCATAATAGTTCTTATCGAATGAGATCGTTTCTCTTGGATAGATTTTTCTGAATTTTTGTTATGTTGGTTAGAGCAACTAAATAACTTATTTCATGACGCTGATTTTCAGCTGCGCTTTTTTAACATTCCAAAAAACACAAACAAGCAGCCCTTTTGAAATTATGCAAATTAGTTGAAAATGTTCCGGTAAATTAACGATTTTCCGCCGGGTAGATTTTGGTAGACTTTTAATATGTTGGTTAGGATCACTTAAATAGTTGTTTGGCGCAAACGGACTTTCTGTTGCAATTAGTTCAGGGTCTAAGTTTAGAATGACTAGACTACTACAGCTATCATCAATTATTCTTTTTGTCCAACTTAACCTTAAGGCTTTAACCATGTTTTCATAATCAACCATGTTGATACCGCCAGAATCGTAGGGGGCATAGGTGGAGCGTCTAGTAACCTTATCTTTTCCATTCCATAGGAAGTGAAACACTAGAGTATTAAATTCTTTTATAATTTCAGGTGGAGTAATTAACACAGAACTGGGGTAAATCATTTTTGAAAGCAGGAAGGCCTTGATAATCGTTAGTTTACCATAGATTGACAGCCCTCTGACTTTTCAAAGGTTAATCATATTTTTTAATTTTCTTCAGTCTTTGTTTAAAATTCTTCTCAACTGACAGTTTGATATCATATGTTATATGAATCCCTAAGAATTTGACACAGGTTTGCCATTTAACTCCGAGTGGTTGATCTTCACAATTCTTAAGAGAACCAATCCACATTGCTTCTGTCTTTTTAACATTTAGCTTTAAGCCGGAGGCCTTTTCAAACTCTTCCAGTAATTTAAAAAGTGCGTTAGCGGAGTTCAAATCCGATAAAACAGCTGTTGTATCGTCAGCAAACTGCAACAATTTAGTTTCCAAATCATTTATTTCTATCCCTTTGATACTATCTTTATTTCTAATGGCAATACCTAAAATTTCGACAGCTGTTACAAACAGGTAAGGAGAGAGAGCGAGTCTCCTTGTCTAACTCCACGCTCTATATTAAAGTAGTCGCAGCACAGACCATTATTTATGACGCAACTTTGAATATTTTTGTAGAAAATATTAACCCATCTGATAAATTCTGGCCCAAAATTAAATAGCTCTAGACATTTTTTAAGAAAGTCCCATTCCAAACTATCAAAAGCTTTTTCAAAATCAATGAAGAATAAAATGCCAGGTTTATCATTATCTTTTGTATATTCCATTATGCAAGAATTGAGCGAATATTTTCACAAATATTTTGACCTGGGATGTATCCTGACTGATTCTCATGTATTAGATTTGGCAGCACACATTTAAGCCTTTCCGCAATAACTTTAGAGGCAATTTTTGCAAAAACATTTAGCAGGGAAATTGGTCGCCAGTTTTTAAGATCGCAACGGTCTTGATCTTTTTTCTCAATCAGCGTAATTACGGCTTGTCTCTGCGATGGACTCATTTCTCCTTTTATAAAAGACTCATTGAAAGATTCCACTAAAAGTTCTCCAACCGAGTTCCAAAAAGTTTGATAAAATTCTATTGGCAATCCATCGTTTCCAGGAGTCTTATTTAAAGCAAAAGAATTCAACACCTTCGAACATTCATCTAAGGTAATAACTCCTTCACCACGCTGTCTATAGTCTTCTGAAAGCTTTGGTATTGGAAGATCATCATAATTAAGAGAAGCTTCCGTTTGCTGCACATAAACACGATGAGATTTGTACAGACTTTCGTAGAACTCCTTTTCAGCATGTAAAATTTCGAAGTAATAACGCCACTCAGCCTAAGTTTCCGAACATGTTTCTTAACATGATTTCGTTTCTCTAAGTTGAGAATTAAAGTACCTAGAGTTCTTTTCTCCATGTTCATGCCAGCGTGCTCTGGATCTTACAATTATGCCTTCAACTTCTTCTTCGTACATTTTGTCCATTCTTTCTTTCAGGACATTCAAAGCTACCAAATTTTCCTCAGAAGGATCATTCTGAAAAACTAAATATGCGTTCTGAAGTTGTTTGTTCAGTTGTTGCTCTTCTCTTCTTCTTTGTTTGATTTTATTCACAGAGTATTTTCTCGAATGCTTCTTAATATTATACTTAACCCAGTCCCAGACTGAGCGCGGATCAGATAGGTCTGTTCTACCTTCGTATATCCAGGTAGGAATCATATGATTTATTTCATCAACATACACTTCATCTCTTAATAGAGAGCAATTTAATTTCCAAAGTCCAGGGCCCTTCACGCCATCACCAACATCTTTAAAATCTATTTTGATAGCAGAATGATCTGTTTTAATAGATGGTATTATATCAACATCACAAACATTATCTGATATCGAGTTTGAGATAAGCCAGTAATCTAATCTAGACAAAACTAATGGTTCTGGTTGACTCCACGTAATACTTCGCTCTGTGGGATTTTTGATTCGCCAAATATCATGCAGATCGAGTTCCCATTGTAAACGTTCTATAGCGTTGATTACACTTTGCCTGGGCATCAGATTTCCACCTCTTTTGTCTAATCTAGGATTTAGCGGACAATTGAAGTCGCCTCCCATAATAATGTTATCAGTGTCAAAATTATGTATCTTTATGCTTTTGAGAACTGAGTGATAAAAGTCAACTAATTTGTTATCACGATTTGGACCGTATATATTGACTAAAATGGTTCGTTCACCTTTCAAAAGAACATTAAGCATAATGTAACGACCATCTGCAGCTGTGACTATTTCTTCAATGGAGCAATCAAAGTTATTGCGGATTAAAATTGCAACTCCACAAGAGTTGTTAGCCCCGTGCGAACAAAACAAAGGAGCGCCCCATTCCCTTTTCCACAATAGCTCATTGTCTTTCGTAGAATGCGTTTCTTGAAGAAAAATAACGTCCGCTTTTTGCTTTCTACACCATGTAAATGTTGTCCTTCTTTTACGAAAATTTCTGATGCCTCTCACATTTAAGGAAATAAATTCACCAACTACCATTTGTAAGGATGAAGTAGAACGAAACAAAAGCAACAAAATTAAAACTACCAGGGGAGACGGATCTAGAATAAATTTTGTAGGCATAAACTAAAAAAGCATTAATTATTGTAGACGCATAGTTAAAGTTTTTGTCAAGAAGCAAGGTCAGAGAAATTAGTACACACGAAATTAATTTTAAAACTAAAGCGAACATTGAAAGATAAACTGACAAAAATATTCTAAAATTTACAAAATTCGCGCCCGTGACTTGCACATGCCGTCTGAACACAAGCGAATTAGTCGCTTGGTGTTTACCGCAAAGAACACCGCCATCGTTGTGCTCCGAAATAAGCAACTAAAAAACAGTTACTCGACAGGTACAGCCTTACCGTCTATAAAAAGCTTTCCTCTTGTAAATCGCACTTTCTTCCCTTGGTCAAACGCGTCTTTCATGATCGGGAGTGCTTTTTTCCGGATTTCGAAGTCGTAAGGGGTGAAGTCCTCTACAAATCTGACTCCATAATTCAGTACTTGCTTGCTTTCCTGATTCTTAGCGGCACGAAGTAGCACTCGCTTAAATGGTCTGCTATAGAGTTTGACAATAATATTCCTCGGTTTTTCTTCGCGTTTTCTTCCAGTACGGTGGGCGTTCTCAATCTCGCCAAGGTCATCTTCGAAGCCAAGAAGTGTGAGATAGTTTCGTATAATTAATAAACAGTCTTCACCATCCTGTTCAACCACACCTACCACACGAATATTAAAGTCTCTGGAATATCTTTCCAAGCGCTCCACTCTTCTTTTCAGCTCCTCATTACATTCTTGAAAAAGGTTTCTCGTTTCAGTCAACGTTGTACTCGCCGACTGCTTCATGTTACCGACTTCTTCTTCAAGCTTCTCTACTTTCGGCTTTAAGTGGTCAATTTCATCAATCTTTGAGATAACGCTTTCAATTTTGGCAAGTTGGGTGTCAGTGGTGCCTTGAAATGTTGCAAGCTCATCACTGATTTTTTGCATTTGTTGTGTGAGGTCGCTTCGAAGGGATTTCAGCTCTTCAAGGA
Organism: Platygyra sinensis; assembly: GCA_019787425.1. NCBI lineage: Eukaryota > Metazoa > Cnidaria > Anthozoa > Scleractinia > Merulinidae > Platygyra > Platygyra sinensis. Next base: position 31,210 of record JAHPZR010002657.1, read on the forward strand.
TGGCGTCACTCATGGCTGACTCTTCGTTCGTTATCTCTTCTTTCTCTCGCAGACTAGTTTTTCTCTTTCTCTCTTTCTTTTCTGCTTTTCCTACAGTTTTTCCAGACCGAAGTTTTCTACCAGACATACAGCGAGTGTAATAAGAAATAAGGCTTATTTTAAGTCAAGAAATCTTGCTCAGCACGGAGCTCAACGCGACGCGTCTTCACTTCATCGTGCCCAGTCCTGACTTTAGTCATATTGACATACAATAATTTTGTATTTCTTTTTAACATGGAAAACATTTATTATTTTCCAGGTTGTAGTGGTGGATCCGATTTCACTCCTTCACTCCTTCACTCTATCCCTCCCCGTTAGACATTTGGAAACCCGGGGGAAGCCGAGCTCCCATAGGAAACTTGAAGCCAAGGAATGCTTGTTTTAAAATTTGAATTTAACTCCTACGGGAGACTTATTTGGACGTTGCCTGAGCTTCATTATATCCCTAAAAGATACCACTTAAAACGGAATAGATACGATTACTAGCTGTTGTTCAATAGAGGATTCCGTGGACACTTGTAGATCCGACTCGCGTAATCGAGAGATCAGCAGACATCAAGCCTGAAAACAGAAATTAAATAAGAGCGTTTCTTTTAATTGCTATTTCTTCTAGTGCATCCTAAACGATACTTCACAGCTAAAACTGGTGATGTCCCGTCGTCAACACCCTAAGTGAGACCAGAATCCTTGATTTGTACCCGAGAGGACAAAAATTAATCAACCTTTGCATATGTAGTAGTTTTCCCCCGGATTTTGAACATCTGCCGTTTAAAGCCGTTTCATGGTCGGTTGCACCGTGTCAAGTTAGTTATTCTTTGAATTCTGACCTAAGTACTCAATATCTTATTGCAGAAATGCTTTACATTGAATAAATTCTCGCACGAAGGTTTTTTAAAAATTTTTTTTTTTTATAAATAAAAGCTACCTGTAATTATAGAAGTCTCTCATTTCCCGAAAGTGCCTGCCCATACAAGTTTACCCATATTCGATTGCCTCAAAAGAAATAAGAAGACATAATTCGCATTATTATTAGTCACAAAATTGACGAGCTTTATGAATTTTCGAATGATTCAAGCCGCTGAAAGATCAACAGTCGAGAGCATTGAGGAGAATTCGAACGACGTGTCCCGGCGTTTATTTATACAGGGCGTTACAAATGGATAATTTCGATACTGGATTAAATCAATCGTAATCGATTAATATCGAAAATCGATAATAATCGATTGCAGAGTTTTTTGCGATTATCGATTTT
>JAHPZR010002657.1:50000-52500 GCA_019787425.1 Platygyra sinensis
CCACATGGCCTAGGCCATGGTGTAGGCCATGGCCTACCCTGTGGCCTACCCTATGGCCTACTCTATGGCTTACCGGTGGTCAGATTTTGTAAAACATTAACACGACATTGGTAAGAGTCGACTGAGTACGCTGCATAAACTTCTATCAATCGAACAGGGGCATCCCAAAAGTCACTGACACGATTTTCAATAGGGAACGAAACAATGCAAATCTTACCGCACTCAGGCTAAAACAATCTATTTGTATCTTTCCTTGGTTTCCTGGCATGTACCTTTCTCTGGTTCACATAATAGCTGTTTAAAATACCTTTCTGGACACCACAGAAAATTATATTTTACATGTTACATGCAAAAATCGGGTGATGTTTGTTTGATATCCCTATGTCCTCATGCTGACAGGTATCGCGTCTCAGAGAGTTCTCACGTCCTCGTGCCCCACGACTCAGAGATCGACGGCTCAAATTGCCTCTTTTGTGAGTCCCACGACCCCGAGTCTACGCGTCCCCCAGTCCACATGTCCCTGATTTACGAATCCAGCATCACAGTCCCCGTCCCACATTTAGTCACAGCCCACTGTTCACTTCTTATTTACACTAACACTCCACTAAATGTTACAAACTGACAGCCTCTTAAAAGCTTCTGCCTGAGAGACCGGGGCAGACTTGGAAATGAGGGTCGGCCGATTTTGCTTAAAATTGATACACAATCTTGTTATGTGGACTTATGAAATATGCCAAAGTTTCAGCTTCAATGAACTTTTTTAGCCGAGTTCTGGATATCAGCCACTCAGGGGTCCCCAGAGGCTGATTTTCAGTGCAATTTTGGCCACTTTTCAATCTCTCTTTTAGCAACGTAAATTAATTTTAGACAAAAAAAAAACTATCTTTGTAATGCCCTATTCTTAGCCTTTTATGGGTAAACAAATCAACTTATGGGAATTTTTCGTTAGCCAGTGGCTGTTATGTCAACTTGGACCTATTTGAAGCATATGGGAAGCAACCGGAAATGGCCTATTTTTCAGACCTTATATTTTCCATACCCATATTTTCTATCGGGAAGTCTTAATATCCCTGCAAAGTTCAGCCTTTGGTTTAGTAATGTCAAGAAAAAAATACTAAGGTTGAGGCATTTTTACCAAGAAAAATCTTACAAGAAGATGACTAACCCGGCCACTTCCGGTTAAAGTTTCAACAAAGCGTGGCGGTAAAAATCAGCTGTTTAATTTCAATTAATACCTTTCTTCTTCTAAGTTATGATTTTGTTGACCGGCTGGGAAAGCTTCCATCGAAGGACTACAGCTTTCGAGAACACAACACTTTATTCTCAGCTCACATGTAGCCATGTTGTTTTACACACACAATACGGCCCCTGCGGAATACCGCTGACCCTATGATGGGACGACAGAATTGTCTCCTATCAACATCCTCCCTTTCAAAGAAAACTATTAACATGTTAATATGTTGCGTATGACAAAAAAAATGAAAGTCATTAACACAAACAAATATGAACAGGCAATGTCAGATAATAGTCAACATCGAGTAATATACGGCACTCTAGTCTCCAGTTTCAAAGGTCCAGTCTCTTTGGTGGTCTGATTGGCCGGCCATAACGGGATGTTTGCACTGGTGGAAGTGAATTCTCATTCGGAGACTCTGATTCTTGGTTAGGCACTATCGTTTCTGCAGAATTTCCGACATCCCCACCAGTGGCTGTGACTGGTTGTTCTGACAAGGGTTGTGGATCACATGGGACGTGAGGCTCACTAGGTCTTAAGTGGATCCTGTTCCGCCTAACCAACCCGTCTTGCGTTTGTACCACGTACGAACGTGGCGTTACTTCGCCCAGGACTTCACCGGGCCTCCACCGCTCACCACGGTGATGGTCATTAGGCCTGGTGTACACAAATTGTCCAGGCGCGAGAGGGGATAGGTCTCTGATAGCAGTTTTGTCATAATGAGCTTTGGCTTTAGCTCGCCTACCAAGATGCTCGTCACGGACTACGGTTATGGGTGGCACAGATTGGCTCAACAATGACTCAGATATTGGCAAGTTAGACTTCGTTCGTCGGCAGAGAAACCTTTGTGCTGGGGAGTAAGTCATACCCTGAGGCGGAGTGTTTCTGTGGTCCAGGAGACCATACATACATATACATATACATAACTTTAATTGATAACGCAGGTTAAAAATTTTCGCAACTTTACAGCTGATGTGGACCTGCCTAAACTAAATCTAAAGCTAAACTAAATCAAAAATTATGTGAGATACAAGTATGATACAATTAATAAATTAAATAAGTTAAGTAAACCATAATAATTTTAGTAATAATAAAAATCTGGTTTCATGTTATATATAACATTACTGCCCTTTCCAAAAGTAATATTCATGATTGTTTTGCTTGGATTGTTTTAAATTATATTTAAAAATAGATGAATTTGGCGAATCTTTAAGATAATCTGGTAGTGCATTCCATGCTATGGCAGATCTGTGAACAAAAGATCTA
>JAHPZR010002658.1:7500-17500 GCA_019787425.1 Platygyra sinensis
GCCCCTGGACTCCGAATCGAGCGGTCCGGGCTCGAGCCCTGGCGGGGACATTGTGTTGTGTTCTTGGGAAAGACATCGGCTTAACTCTCACGGTGCCTCTCTCCACCCAGGTGTATAAATAGGTACAGGCGAATTGTTGAGGAAACCTAACAATTTGCGGGGGAGTGACCTGCGATGGACTAGCATCCCGTCCAGAGGAAGTAGAAATACTTCTAGCCGCTTCATGCTACAGAAACTGGGATAAGCTCCGACAGCCATGAGCCATTCTTGGCTCTATGATTTCACCTCCTGAGTTTGGGAGAGCATGTTGATCCATTGAAAATTTTCACTCTTTCTTCTTTGTTCCCAGCTCAATAAATTCTATTTTTCGCTGATTTCTTTTTCCAAAGTTACCTCTAGTGGTAGAGATATCACTTTTTGCCCTAAAATTAATCCCGGAAATGTATCCCTTGTTTCCTTGAAATATATGTTCACTCGCTGTTCAACTGACTCATGGGATTCCAACGGGTATAAGAAGGAGAATTATGAAGTTGTGCTTGATCAATGTTTCGTATGAGGGCAAACGAAACAATCTTTGCAAGCTTGTCTAAACTGAATTATGCTAGACGTTTGTGCAGGAATATTTAAATACCAGTTTCCATTCGAATTTGTAAAAATTTTCTCTTCTAAAGAAAACAGACGGCAATGTGGTGCTAGACACAGAAATTGTCTGACAAGAAAACGGAAACTGATGTCAAATTATTTCATTTCAGCTTTTTCAGGATATCTTTACAGTCTGTAAGCCGTTATATATTGGCCAAAATGTTTCTGATCAAGTGACTGAAGCTAGCAGTCACGTTTTAATAACTTCACCAAAATCCGTGGTAATAAAATTATGAATCTTAGGAAAGCCTGATCTTTAGCAAATCCATGTTTTACCCTGCAGGTGTAAACAAGGTAATTTCCAGCGGTATTTGATCAGAACAAAAGTCGTTACCCAGACATTTTTTAATATCTTTCGTCAATAGCAAACGGCAATTCTAAGCAGAGATTGTCAAAAAGGTTTGTTGAATGGCAGCTCTTGAAATATTCCTCTCTCGTTGTTGCGTGGTCTCCTTCAGTATTCTTTAGAGTATTAACACTAAAATGCCACATTCTTTTTTTTCACATCGTGATCCAATTAAAGCCGCGTATGAGCTGTTGTCCGGAGCCCATCACTTGGAGCCTGAAACTACCCCATATTTCTGTCACAGCGTTTTGACAGACCGATCTATTTTTAGTTAGAATTTATCTCAAATTAAGATCCCCATAGGAACCTCAGTGACCAATTGCAATCACAAGCACGCACTAATTTTGACATGTCGAGATGTTCACGTGAGGTCACATTGTTTTATCGTTACCGAAACTGCAACTGGCCCATTTCGCGGGGCAAATATCTAAAATAGACTGGTCTGTAAAAATGTCGAAGTATTGGCTTACTGTGGGAGTTGCAGGCTCCTAGTGGTGGGCTCCTACTGTTGTATAATTACGTAACTCAAGGGTTAATGGCTGAACATCGACTTTAAATGTGAATTTTGTTTTTAAATAGGTGGCGACTTCACCATGGAGAGGAATGTCCACTCAAGAAAAATCTCACCAAATACCTGTGTCTTTCGCAAAATTCTAAGCCTAATTTTGATTCTACTGAGCATCATAACAGTAGCAACAATCATCTACTACTTGATTACCACGCAAAACGTTGCTCGATATACAGGCCATCATCCAATTAATCCAACCATGAAATGCAGAAACCTCACCAAGCCGCAAATGGATCAACTTCTTAGCCTGTCTTACAAAGTTCATCAGATTTTGGACGAGCTGAGAGTGGAGCATTGGCTCATGTACGGGTCACTCCTGGGAGCCCTTCGTGGACACGCTCCTCTTGCATGGGACGACGACACCGACATCGGTTTGGACGGAGATGGCAGACTAAAGACGCTCAGCAAAACTGTATTCATTGAAAAACTTAAATCTGTTGGTGTGAAACGCGTAGGCGACTTTTGGTTGCGAGATGGGCTTATTTCGATACACGATAGAGACTCTGAATTTTCCGTCGATCTTATGATTTTTCATAGATCAGGAAAATGGATGAAGAGACCTGGTTGGGCAACATGGCTGTTATATTTTCAGTACAATAAATTTCACACTTTTCCAGCTAAGCTTATTGAAAAACCACTACCTGAGATTCAATTTGGCTTTTTCAACATTTCGGCGCCCAGAGGTGGAAAAGAGATATTGAAGTACATCTATCCTACAGACTGGTGGAAAATTGTAAAGCCCCCGGGTTGTTAACATCTGTGATGTTGTCTTATTTGTTTGAGTCTGACAATGCAAAAACACAGTAATAGTGATCTGCTGACGATCTGGAGCAAGCAGTTAAAAAAGTGACACCTCGCAGTTCTTTAAATCCTTACAAGGCTCTCTCTCAGATGCTAAAATCGTCGCTTGTAATAGTTCATTAGTACTAAATATCATCATTCTCGTCCCTCAGAGCCTACGATCCTTCTGGCCTGTGGTTGGGATCGAGAGCTCTGGCCGGACCCGATTTTCTGAGCATGCGCAGAGTATTTGTTTCGCATTGTCAACCAATCAGATTTGCTGGATTTGACGGGAAGTCCGTGAATCACGGACTTCCGGTGTTGGACCAAACCTGAGTTCTCGATCCCAACCACAGGCCAGAAGGATCGTAGGCTCTGGGGACGAGAATGTAAATATCATCCTCTATATGTAATTTGTGTATATCTATATGCATTTTTTCTAACCCCTCTTTAAAATTAATGTTTGGGAGAGTCTAAATTAAAAGTGAATTAAATTGCTTGGTTGTCTTTTTACCTGGGAGAGTACCTTGTAAATTTCTAAGTAGGGATGTCCTGTTGACACACTGGAAGCCTTACTCTATACTTAACCAATATCTTACAAAGTCACTTCTGAGTTTCAGTTGCTAAGCGCACGGCAGCTGATTCAGTGAAATTCTTTTGCCATAAACGTGATTGATGTACGGGAGATTTGGATATATTTCAAAGGGCAGTTTATTCATTCCTTCAACTTTATAATCGTCAATGATGTAATGGTGTAATGGAAAAAGGTTTAAAACATAGCTTGCTTATATGTGGTTTTTTCAAAAGTTCACGTTATGCTGCTAGTCAATTAATTATCCCCACGCGTAGAAACAAAAGACGCCTAAATTACCCTTTTCAAAGTTCCTGAGGCTTAACACTTAGTGACTGACATCAATGAGAGCCTCCCCTTGAAAGGAACGTACGTGGCACTGACAACAACAACAACAACAACAACAACAGCTTTATTTATCCCTTATTTAAATTAAATTAGATTTAAATTACAGTGACATACATGATAATTAATTTTTTTAAAAAGTAAGGGTAACTGACAACCTGAAATAACCTGAGATAGTTATAAATGCCAGGTTGCCAGTTACTTATATATATATTACAATTAGAAGTCGGTAACTAAAATAAGTAAACGTACACACAGACACATTAAATACAACAAAAGAAACTAAAGAGATTAACATTAAATAAATATACGACTGCATTAACCTACAGCTATTTGCCTAGAAACACCGGTCAGGAAAGTTATGAAGTCATTATCAGATTTCATTTATAATTGTTAATAAGATGTTCTTTCAAATTTAATTTAAATGAGGAAAGGGAGGAACTTTTGAAATCTTCATCTATAGACAGTCCGGGATCGTTATCATTTTTGATAACCATGTGACGTCATATAATGGCGGCCATTTCAAAAATTGGGAATTTTCGTATTCACTTCGCTTTCCTCGTTATTTGTTCGATTGTGCTCGGGTGTTTTACCCATATCTCTATTCGATAAGTACCAAGAAAGGAAGAGCCTCGCGTGTTTTGAAGATGGCGGCTGAAGACCAGCGTAAACGATGTAAAATGCTACTCGTAAAGTGAAACAGCGCTTGCAATTTTGCATACAGATCAGGTATGTTTTTCATTTTGTCATTAGATTTAAGTTGCTTGCAGATTTTTGCGACAATCACAAAAAATATGTCGTTAATCTTCACGCTATATACTTGGGATTTAATCTGTTTTTAGCGTTGTGCACGATCTGTGAAAAAAGTGCACGGGGTTGTTTTGATTTGCGATGTGCTGTTCGTAACGGCGGCCATATCTACATCTGTAATTGATGTGTTCCTAGGTATTGAGATGGCGGATGCTGGTACCCATAGAATCAAAACAGCAAATTTATGTCGATTTTGTGGCGAGACTGCGTCTTCGATTCAAAAAGGACTTCTGCAAGACCTAAAGAAAAATTCAAGCTTGAATTCGAACGACATGATATCGACATTGAAGAGGACAGCGATTTTATTCATCCCCGCCTAATGTTTGCGTGACGTACGTGAGGTATTTTTATCGCCTGAGACGGTCAATCGGCAAATGCATTAAAAGGTAAGTTGCCTATATTTTTGAGTCCAAGATTCAATGTCCACACATTCGTACTAGGTCAGTTTTCTGGCACACCAGTCATTAATATAATGAAGCTTATCGTTGGATTCAGCGAGTGACAACAATGGGGTAACAGGCCTACGCAACTCCTATCCGCGTGTAATAGCCGCTTTAGGAAGTTTTGCTCGAACTAGTATATCTCTAAGGATCTGCCCCTTTTGTATGGTACGATCTGGGGATCTTTGAATATTTCGCTAAGCAAAAATCCTGTGGTTTTGGAAGGACATAGGTCATATGTCAGGTTGGCTTTCGCTGCAATCAGCGTGAAATTTGTAGAGTTTGACACCTCTGTCTTTTGCCAGGTTTCTTCTCTCTCGGCTCGTTTGTATTGCCAGATATGTTTTAAGCTCTCTAAATGTTAGCTCTGGAGGAACAAATATTCCGTGAACATGTTAGCTACTTGCATTTTACGTGTTACTACGCCGAGCCTGGCTGTTGAATTAACTGTTACAAGTTATACTGTTTGTTATCTCGCAAACTAAACGAAATTAAGTTGCAGCTCTTCAAGATGTATTTACTGTTACTTTTTCGCTTATATTTACTACAGACTGTTGAACAAGCAGCTTCGCCCGCTACCAAGAAAATGAAGCCTGAGGGAAAATGGAAGTTATTATCATATTAGTGTCAATAAACAACGCTTTTGTGAACAGAATATTTGTTGTCTACCTTCGCTGTGTCATTTTACTCGCGGAACAAACATCACACGGTGTGGAAATTAAATTCGCAGTAACTTTGGACGAAGACAGTTTTCTTCCATACATTTCTGTTTTTACTCCATAATCCCATAACATATTATGAAGCAAACCTAAATTTAATTCAATGACGCTGCATTGTGATGTTGTGAGTAGCCCCTTTCATCGCAGCGCCTCGTCGACCGGCATATTGAATTATACACTGTTGCTACCAAATAATGTCACGTGAACGAAATCCTGTGCAACGATTGGTTTATGGTTTGTTTTGGTGAGGTTATCAAAAATGATAACGATCCCGGACTGATAGAGTGTGTGCAGTGTCACGCAATTAAAAAATAAAATCAAAAACCGTCCATTGAATGAAGTCAAAAAATTGAGATATTATAAACGACAAGTAAAGAAGACAGGTATCCAAGTTTAAGGCGTGTGCGTTCTCCCAAAGTTGAGATATTCGTCGAAATGTGCCGCACAAAATTACAGAGCTTAGTATGGGGTCGCCATGTTGGAGGACCTCTTTAGTCCTCCAACATGGCGGCCAGTAAATAGTGTAAATATCTGGAACTTAGTATGGCTATTTAGTGGACTGATTATCTTAACCGAACCGAAAAATATTTACAAAAGTACTTTTCCTGATACTTAAACTCCTAAAATGACTAAAAATCACGAGATAAGTGTATATTTTTCGACAAACGCGATCGTAGGGTTATGTCACGCACCACCATAACTTCGAAATTCAAAATGCGCTGGTTTCCAAACGAAGGATGCTATTGAGCTGGAAAGTTGTAAACAGCTGTAAATTTGGTACCTCTTATGCCTGATGAGGATAAAACCTGTAGTGGCTTTTTTGTTTTGGATTTGAGAATTTGATGACGTCAGGTGCACACACTCTATAGAGTTCCATATCATAGGGCCTTGAAAACGACTATTGAATTTTCCATAGTTTGTTCGTACCTTAGGAAGATAGTAAGACAATTTAGAAGCGTGCCGTGTATTATATCTATGAACCTGGTCTACTTTAGTAAAGAAGGAATTGAAAACAGATGGTAGTAACTGATTATGATATTTATACATAAAAACTCCAATATGGTACTTGACAAGATCAAGGAATATAATTATAGCTAGTAACTTAAACAGGGGGTTGGAGTGATGATCAAAACTTGAAAAAGTAATAACTCGAACAGCCTTTTTTTGCAGAATATAGATTGGTTGAAGAGTAGTGTTATAGGTATTACCCCAAGCAATTAATCCATAAATTAGAAAAGGATAAATAAGTGTATAATATAAGCTTTTCAAAATGTCTTTAGTAATATAATAGCGAATTTTACTGAGAATGCCAATTCCTCTTCTAACCTTTTTCAGGGGCACCCAACGACAATTTTCGGAAATATATCTGTTCGGAAGACTATTTGAGATCTAGAATTTTCGGAACATTTTTTGTAAAATTTCTTGCTTGCCTGCTTCTCCTAAGATTTTCGAACATCTAAAATATGGTATCATTGCCTATTTTTAACGGATTTTTACCCTAAAAAGGTCACCTATAATTTTCGGGAGCCTTTTTTCTGGCTGAAATTTTCGAAAAGGTAAGTTTTGATCCCTGTAATTTTCGAATCACTAGACTTTCAGCTAGGAAATCCGAACAGATGAAGAATTTTTAGGGGATAAAAATATGCCTATATCTACCGTTTAAATACCAAAATACTTTCAACAATGCTATGTTTTAGTGTTTTTGAACTATATTCTCGTTGGGTGCCCCTGCTTTTTCAGAACACATACAACTTGCTTTTTCCAACTTAGGTTTGAATCAATCATAAGCCCCAAATATTTAATACAGTACTCTCTTTTAAGCTGATGATTATTAACACTTAGAGAAAAACTAAATCTTTGAATATTTCTTTGTGGAGGATGAAACAAAACAAAATTTGAGTTCAGCAAGAGGGAAAACGCGGCAGTATGAGTGAACGTCGAACAAAGAAATTATAAAGAGCACCTTGCACAAAGTTGCAAGGTTCAATCGTAACTGAATATCTAACAAATTGCAAATTGCAAAGGCGCAGCCTGAACGCATAATTCGGAAAGTAGAAGGTTTGGTTTTATTAATAAAAAAAAGCCTTAATGACCTTAAAGAAGAAATTTGGATTACGTTGTTCTGTTATGTTTAGGAAAGGTTCCTTAGTCTTAAAACATGGTTAAATGTAGACTGGTTGAAGAACTGTCAATCCTCTCAAAACATGAAATATTCAAATCAATTTTCAGGGGTAAACGAGCGAGCTATTTCAAGTACCAGTGAGTTGTCGGTTCCATCGCCCAAGCTGAGATTCTTCTTGTATCTATAAGTTCTGGCCACATCATGCAAATGTGATTCGTTTATTTATAAATGTTAAACCCTTAAGTCTTATTTTATGGAATAAAATGTCATGATTTTAGAGTACGAAATTTAGTTGATGAGGCCTCGACAAAGCGAGAAAAAGCTGAGATAGACTTAGCTTTTAACGTACTTATTGCCAGTTCCCTTGACAACTCATTTTCGTTCATTCCTGACTCCATTTCTTAATTATCCACAGTGATGAATGGTTCAGATGTTTATCTCTCCGGCTTGTTTGTCAATTAATTTTAGTATTATCATTTCAGTTCATTGTGTGAACTTCAGTGGGATAACGTATGTCCCATATTTTCCCACATTTACTATACCTATTTTATTTTAGTGCTCAATGTTTATCAAGTCTAAAGGGTGTCCGTTGTGACACCCATGAGAGGCTCATTAAGCGAATTATTTGGTAGTAATACAAAAGTCGCCTAACGTTGGCGGCAACAGTTTCCAGCGCTATCCAAGTCTTGTTTTTTTTTTAGGAATCATTATAAGCACTCTTTATCAGTCGACCCTGCTGTAATCATGGAATCCGAAAAGCTGCCCAATCATTGTTGAACACTTTTTTAATGTCGTTTGCGATAGCAACAGTATAAACTGCCAGAAGCAGAAATATTGGGATGCTAATATCTCAAAAACGAAGTCTTGTTTTTTTTTTAGGAATCATTATAAGCACTCTTTATCAGTCGACCCTGCTGTAATCATGGAATCCGAAAAGCTGCCCAATCATTGTTGAACACTTTTTTAATGTCGTTTGCGATAGCAACAGTATAAACTGCCAGAAGCAGAAATATTGGGATGCTAATATCTCAAAAACGAGGTTAATTGGTGAACCCCTTTTTAATATCGTATTTTGATCAGCAGGTTTAGATGCAAGCTTTGGCAAAGTTTAAAACATTCTGTATATGGGGTTAAGAGCCACCTTAAATTTTCGACAATTTAAGGTGGCTTTGAACCCCTGCTAATTCTGCACATCAAAATTCGATAATAGAAAATGGGAGTCACCGAGGTTGTCAATATCAATAAGCTTGCTTCACTAGCTTCGTCCTCCAAACCACCAACACTAAATATTCGCAAATAGTTTTACTCTTTTATGGTTTAATGTTTAGATGGGAAATACTCCAAAACTTTCCTCCTTAAAATCACTGTCAGTACTGAGATGATTGAGCGCTTCTGGCATGCAAATTTTCTGGTCGACATGTATTACACTGGATAACTTCAAGTTTAACGGTACCCTGTAAACACGCTTAATAAATTTAATCGGATAGGGGTTCTGTTAGGCCAACGGCACATACCCAGAAAATTTGACCTAAGTAACCCCCCCCCCCTCCCCCACTGGACACTCTCCCCCTTGACGCTGATCATTACAAACTAAAGTAGGATGTCTCTTGTACACTGCTCACATGACATCTTACTCACACATTCCGCTGCCCGGTGCCTTGGCTCGGTACAGTAAAAACAGAGATTTTTCTCCGCCAAAAGACACGCTTGGGCAATTAGCTCTTTTGTGAGACGTTTCCTTACAGTACACGCAAGCATAGGACTTGGCTCCTTGTTGTCGCGTGTTGAATGCCTGAAGGGATTGACAATCAAATTTCGGTGGCGGTGATGGTTCAACTGAATTGGACTCCACAATATTACAATGTGTCCATGACTTTAAGGTAGCACATAATTGTAGAAAATCCCAATTCCGCCAATCTTCATTGTTACGAACTACTGAAGTCTGCTCGGCCTTCAGGCAATTTATCAGTGGTGAGGGCTACATTTCCGTTCACTTTATTTAATTACCCCAATGTTTCGAGCGACTGGACGTTGTACAGCAACCGTTTGTAAAATTGATGTATTTTCTGGGACTGGTTTCCACTAACCTTTTGCAGTTCTAGAATTTCCTTCACATAGGCCTTCTCCACTTCGCTGTCATTTCCATAACGTCCCTTCAAAATACTCTTGCTTTCTCATATCCCTCAGGGGTAAATGGCCCGGGGGGGGGGGGGGGTACTTCCTTATAAGAGGCTTCTGGGGATGTGCCGCTGGATGGGGTCGCATTTTCACGACTGGATTGACTATAATGGGGTCACATTTTTAGTAGAGTTACTAGAATGGGATCGCACATTTTCGGGGTTTCTGGGATAAGAAAATTCTGGTAAGTTGGGATCTAAACATAGGAAGATTTGTGGTTAAAAAATGGTTTGCGCTGTTGTTTCAAAATTTAACAGTCGGCTCGCATTGAAGTCCGTTCATGAAATCACAACTTAAACATTAACGACTTGCACAATAGTGCAGAACTCCTCGGTCCAGAACAAAGTCCAACAAATCATACGTGCTACGGTATTTCCCGGCTAATCTGCATTGTTATCGTCCATCGAAGTTAACTCTAGCCTGCGAAAACAGCCGTCCTTCTTCGCTCCCGGCCCGAGTGGCGTTTCGCGTGAAGGACC
>JAHPZR010002659.1:0-17500 GCA_019787425.1 Platygyra sinensis
AACATCGAAAGGTATGGTATTGAATAATCTAGCTGTGTCCACGACGAAAAGCAACAATTCCTGGAAGACGAAATGCAATTTGTGGTAGATCAAATTACCATAAATAAAAATGACGCCCCCGCAGAAGGGATAGTAAGACTGTCTGAGTTGTTAGCATCAAAAGTCTTGTTGATGCCACCTCCGAATCCATGTGTCTTCACTGAAAAGGAGAAATAGGAAAAAAAAGGAAAAAAAAAGACAACGTGATCCTTTACGCTTCCCACTTTCTTTTCACTCTCAGTAATAACTAGCCTCAACGAGAATAACATCGAAAGAACCATTTTCTCGTGGTGGTCGCTCATTAGATTTGTTTTATTATACCCTTGTATCACAACTTTAAATCCCCAAATACAAGAATCATGGCAATGGTTAGGAATACAAGCTAACATTCTAAACAAATTACCCGAATAAGGCAATCTTAAGACAGTGATTAGGGCCGTTCACTTTATTAGAGTAGACATTCGCAAAATCCACAAAAAATCGTAACACAACAGCAACAACAAAAACATCTTGAGAGGCAGAGTAGACAGTGTGATATAAGCCTAACAATGTATAATCGTTTAAATATGAGACTACCAAAACTCCTGCATGTTTTTGTTGCTAGATCTATAAAGTTATTGTCATTTAATTTATTCTGTGTTTGCAACATAGATTTTTTCTAGGTTGACAGGGATAAAGCAGCGCTAAGACCGCTCGCCTTCACTCAATGTGGCGTGCACGGGTTCGAATTCCCGGACCCGGCTGCATAAGAGGGTTGAGTTTGTTGGTTGTCTACTTTGTTCCGAAATGTTTCTCTCCGGGTACATCGGCTTTGCCCTCTTCCCAAAAACCAACATATAATTTTATTTGATTTTATTGGTTCATTTAATTTTATTGTCTCCCTATTTAGTAGTGTACTTGCTCAGCTAGGAAAATTGAAGAGGACATGATTATTTAGTGTTCAAATCATTTGATAACTTCAGTAATCATTCGCTTTGAACAACACTACGGGTTATCGAAAGTCTAGATCGCTTTTATTTCACTGCTGCACGCTACAGTGACAAGTATGAACATTAAATTAAAGGAAAGAAGCCGACAACAGAAAATAATATTTATCTTTGTGCTTCACTAAATTTGTACCCTTTTTATGGTGAAAACAGCAGAATATGATATCCAGTTTAACTTAATGAGAGCGTCATTTCATGCGTCTACGATCAAACTAAAGTGATTTGTCAAGGTTTTAAACAGTTCCAAGGTTCATGTTCCTTCTTCCTTTAATGGGTATAGTTGATGACTAAATAAAAAAAAAGTAGAACTTTCAGTGAAAGCAGAAAATGAAAAAAAAGAAGATAAAAACAACTGACCCATGGATTTTGTCGTTATCCGAAATGTTATCAATCATGTATTAAATTGCAAATTTCGCGTTTGTATGGCATTTGCACCAGCTTGAATATTTTAATTTCACTTAATTCTTGTTCTTGTTATTGCCATTTCTTTTCCTAAGCGTTACTTCCACGTCATACATACAGGATTACAGCATCAGAATTGTATTATTCTTGAAAGAAGGATGGATGATGATGAAACCTTATTTAATCTCGGGATTGATGGGGTTGATTAGACCTCTAGCAAGAAAAATATGCTAATAAGCCGAGAGAATAAAGAAACGGAAATCCAAAATCTATATACAGAATAAGACCTAAGAATTACATGACATAGCTATGTACAATAAATAGCCCAATTTATCAAAACAACACAGATATCATGAAGAATTAAAGAAGTTAAGTTGCATTTTCTGAGCTTAGTTGCGTTTTTTCGGAGCTTAGTTGCGTTTTTCGGAAGCCTAACTGTGTTTTCTGAGCTTAGTTGTATTCTACTGAGCTGAGCTGTGTTTTTCAAAGCTTAGTGCTGTTTTTCTGAGCTTAGCTGTGCCTTTGCGACACGTAGTTGTATTTTACTGAGATTAGTATGGTGTTTTTTTGAGCTTAGTTGTGTTTGTGTGCGCTTGGGTGTATTTTTCTGATCCATTTGGTGAACGCTCTATATTAAAAGATTGTTATTATCACAGCCTACGCTTTTCAAATTTAATTTAGGTAGGCATTGCTTTTTTTTCAAATTGGTGGTAATTAAAATTAGATCGTCTGATATCATGAAGAAATTAACCTTATATTAATCTTGAAAGACAGGTAAATTAGTTGCTGTAAAAAGCTTCAGTATAACTTGACTCAAGCCTGGATCTCAGGTAAAGGGGGAAATGGCCTTATAGTGTTTTGGTCTTTTTTTCTTTCTGAGCTTAGTTGTATTTTTTTCTGAGCTCAGCTGTGTTTTTGGGTGCTTAGTTGTGTTCTTCTGAGCTCAACAGTGTTTTTCTGAGCTAAAGTCGTATTTTACTGAGCCGAGTTCTGTTTTTCAGAGGTTAGTTCTTTTTTTTTTTTTAGCTTAGCTGTGTTGTCACGAACGTAGTTGTATTTTACTGAGCTTAGTGTGGTGTTTTTCTGAACTTAGTTGTGTTGGCGTGAGCTTGGTGGTGTTTTTCTGATCCATTCAGTGAACGCCCAGTCTTAAAGGATTGTTATTATCACAGCCTACGCTTTTCAACTTTAAACACACCGTGGTTCCGTGCCTGCAAAGGCAAAGCCCTAAAACCTTTTCTTTTGAAGAAAGCAGTACGCTTTTAACTGATAAACTTATTATTACCTTTTCCCAATAAGCTTTTTGTTTAAAACTAGTAGCACCCAACTGAGGGTACATCAGAAATTACAAATAATTTAGATGCAACGCATTACCTTTGCCTTTTAAAAACTGATATGACATGCTTTGGATACCTTATCACTGCATTTGTTTTCCTCTACCAAAAATAGACTCATGAACAAGCAAATCAGTAGACTAGTACAATTCCAAAAAAGTGTCATACGTTATGATGTAAGAATATTCACAAGAATATTTTAGTCTAGAATTGTCAGGAAAAATACGACTATGTTCAGCATCGGCAGGTAAAAGAACAATATCCTTAAAAAAAAAAATGGGTGTATGGGGAAAACCACCGTCAATAGACCATCAAGTGCATTGTATAAAGCAAATAATATGTGTCTAGGCTTTTTTTTTAAACTCTGCACAGACTCAGAGATGCGCTCTATCACAAAAACCCTTACCTTACCGCGAGGTCGTGCTTAAGGCGAGCATAAACAAGCTCCTGTGTAACTCCTTTGCTCTTCTCAAAATTTTTTGCAATACCAGTATTCGGTAAACAATTCACTCGTAAAGTAGCACTAGCTACGCCTGCCTTTACAAGGTTAAAAATTATCTTTCTTCACCATTTTCTGTCCATTGTTTTGTGAAAACAGAAGAGTCATAAGCACAGTTTATTTACGTCGACATTTCGTTTCTTTTGAGAAACAAAATGCTCGAACCTGTGCCTCTCATGAAAGCAAGTTTGAAGCGAAGAAAATTGTTAACATCTTTATAATATATATAAAGTTAGGGAAGTAAAGCCTACACTGCTACAAAATATATCCACAACTAGATCACTTTAACTCCTTCATCAATCCATGGGCGAAATATTAAAAAATTGATATTTTTATACACTAAAAATATAATAAGTAAAAAATACAGGAAACTATCAAGACGCTGTGGGTGCATTGCCTGCATACGTTTTCTTGATGTTCAGTTATTTTGTAGCTAATAATTTTTGAAATGACTTTTGAAAGCCTTTTTGAAAGCTCATTCCAGTAGTACATGCGCCGTTTGGCTAGGCAAGTAAACAAAAATCAAATTACGGAATGTTTATACAGACTTCTTATAAATATCAAAATGGAATATTTTAATTAATGCTATTTCTATATCCGCGGACACTTACACAGGTGCGGATGGACATAAATAAAACACATCTCAGTATATAAACAGTACCACGAACAGCACGGCGAAGTCTCGAGAGACCTACCGAAGCGTTTTAGCATTCTAAAAAAAGTGTAGAAATAAGTTCGACGGTTTGATAAATGAAATGCTAAAACCTACTCTGTACGTGCAAAGCGATTCAATTCACGCGAAAGTATTTATACAATTAGCCTCAAACACTGTATGCTAGTTATTGTTACCCTTTTGGCAATCTTTGTATTTTTTTTTTCTCCTTGAAAATGGCGTCATAAAGACACCGAAACGTCGGTTTTCATCGTTTATTTTTGCCTGTCTTTGAATTTCCAAATATTTATATATATAGTTTTAATTGGCATTGGAAAATAATTAGTATTATATTAACTTATACGAACATGTAGTGTTAACAACAAGTATTTTAATTAGCTTAGCAGAGTTGAATAATAACTAAAAGATATCGCAAACATGATCAATACAATTTTTGCTAGCCAACGGGTAAACGGGAATAGAGAACAAAAAAGTATTTCTGCAAATATATTGCACTGTATCAGAATTATTTTAGACAGTTGTTAGCTTTCCTCACGGGAAGGGGTATGTGAAAAAAAAGTGCACATTGATTCAAGCATTGGAGCCATCTCAACTTTGGGCATTACAAGCTACAGTATAAAGGGTATTACAGATTGTAAGGTACTTAGAAACAAGAAACACAATATTATATTCATATCTTGGCAGTTGCCTGTGTTGAGTTCACAAGCAATGCAAAAAATATTGAAAACCATAGTTGACAGGTACATTTAATACCTAGTTCAAATTGTTATTCCAGTTGTTTACACTTCTCGTTTCTAGAACAAAAGTGAGATTATAAATATATCACCAACCCCTATTCCTGTTTGACATACCTCCTGTTTGACAGGATTGGACAGTAAATTTCTGTCGTAAAAGTAGATCTGCAAAATCTTTTTAATGCTAATTGCTCTACCCATCGCTAAAATTTTATGGCATATTTACTCGATCGTGGCCGCTGACTTGTATACTATTTATGAAAAAAATGCTTAACTTCGGTCGAACGACCCAGAATTCAGAAGATGTAGTATGAAGAACGAAAATATTAAAACAAATGGCAGTTTTGATCTTTTTATGCTTCAAGTAAGCTTATAATTTTTAAGTAAAAATAATAATTATATATAAAAAAAAAGAAAACAATATTTACAAGGAGAGAACGCGAGTACAAACCATCCAATTTCCTGGACGGAAGACTAAGAGGCAGGCCTAGTAAACACGATGTCACTTTCTGACTGTAACCTGTTACAATTCTTTGACCTCAGCAGCTGAGCTGTTGTGACCAACACATGACCACAGCCATAAATACCTCTTTCGCCTTCCATCTAGGAGTAAGCAAAAGTGCTAGGCAAAGTACTGCATATTTACAAAAAGTTACATGTGAGTGATTGATGCATTTGCATATTCTCTCCCCTAACAATTGGTAGTTTCTGTACCTCGCGTATCCGCTACTTAAAACACAGGTCTAGTTTACTACGTCTAGTAAACTACGTCATTATGTACCTCGGAAAATACTATTGAATTTTTACAAATCACTAATCCAGCCCTATTTAACATACGGTCTTCCAGCCTGGGGTCAGGCAGGTAAGATGTATCTTAATAAAATTCTAATTCTCCAGAAAAGGGCACTTCGTCTGCTGTTTTTCGCATATGTTCATGATCATGCAATTCCTTTATTCCTTGAAGCTAACGTTCTTCCTATAACATTTCTATATCATGATATGTAGCCAGTTTAATATACGATATCAACAGTAATAATGCACCAATCAACATGTTGCATTTATTTAAGGAAACATCTAGCGTTCATTCGTATAATACACGATCATCCACCTCTGGGAACCTTTATGTTCAAAATTCTAGACTGGAAATGCAAAGGCGTTCTTTCTCTCGACTTGGGGTAAGGCTATGGAATGAGATACCATGCCATATGAGGGTTCTACCAAAAAACACATTTAAAAAGGTGCTTTGAACGTCGCTATTACATATTCAGATCCCTGTTATAATTAAGAAAATTGGAGAAGTTGACTAATAATACTTTTTTTTCTTTTTTTTTTGTAAATAACCAAGTTCTTCGTAATTTTTTTTTCTACTTAGTATGAAAAATATAGCTCCGAGTAGTTTTGCAGTCTTAAATTATTAGCTAATAGATATTTGTCAATAATAAGTCTTTTTGTAATCTGTACCTTTAATTTGTTAAACTAACTGCTGTTGTGTAAGTTTGTCTTTTAATAGGTGTGTTCTTGTATTTGGCTTGCCCCGCCTCGATTAGCTTAGCTATTTGCGGGGTAGGCCATCCATTAACTATTATTATTTGGTTTAATAAAGTTGTTGTTGTTGTTGTTGAAGTTCATGTATGACCACATGGCGTGACAAACGTGGACATCGTTTTCGTTTGTCGTTTTCTACGACACTGTCATCCGCTCAAGAAATATGGGAAGATTTTGTGATGTGGAGAGAATTATTGCCCGGTGAAAATGTGGCTCGGTAAGTTTCTGAGTATTCTTTAATTCCCCGAGACAACAAGTAGTTACTGAATTGAAGTATTCTGTATGTTTCCTCCTCCTAATCATAGCCTTTTCGCCTGGTAATAATCCTCTGCCACATCAACAAAATCTTTCCCTATTTCTTTAGCGGATGAGAGAGACGTATAAAACGACAGGGGAAAACGAATGAAGTTGTTTTTAGTGAACCACGGGGGATTTCTCGAAGACGCCATGTTGCCATTAGCATAAGTAATTGATTGGCCCGCTGCTTATACGCGGGCTCAAGTGTCCGCATTTCTGGTCACGCAGAAAAATCTCCAGTAGAGATGTCGATGAGCAACTGGTCGACAACTTCGTGCCGCCATTGTCAGCAAGTGTTTTGGTCATGACTGATTGCAGCCTATTCTGACCGTGTAAATCACAAATAAGTCCAGTGGACTTTTGTCGCAATTGCAAGGATGTTTCCTTTGCTTCTTTGCTTTAAACTTGAAAAAATTTCGTGTAGTTTGGAGCGAAAAATTCGCAGAGCTTGATCAAAACACAACCACCGTAGAGCGGGAAAGGATTCGCATTGAGTTCTGGGATTGGATTGTGCAATCTCATGGATCCCTGCACTGAATGATGACGAAATAGAATTGTAGCTCGTTCCACAAGAGATGCTCATCTAATGTAGCCCCTAGATAACCAAAGCTGGATACTGTTGCAACGTTTTTACAATGAAGTTGTAGTTTAGTGTTGAAGATTGTTATAGCTTTTAGATCTTTTGCCCATCACTGCATAGGTCCATGAAACAGCATCATTTAGTGCTACTCTGATGTATGACCAAAATGTTGCTTAGTTAAGGTGGCCGAACACAGTTTTTGCGCGCGCTCTTGCTAACGCGATTCAGCGCGGGCACAAATATTGCATAAAAACAAACATGGCATAAATAGAGCGATCATTTTATTTGCTCAATGTCTGCGCTCTCTGTACTATTTTTTTCTTCACAAATGAACACAATGTATTGAATTGATGGTTTTACTCTTTTATTACAAAGGTATGTTAGAAAGGCAACGATGCAAAGAACTCAGCTCTGCTATTCTTTGTTGCTAAAAGGAACCGACCAAAGAAACCCAGTTAAATGCAGCGCATGCGTAGTAAGTCGAAAAACAATGCGATTGAGTGAAAAATTGACTTCTCGGTGGCGCTTATGATGACGAAATAGAATTGTAGCTCGTTCCACAAGAGATGCTCATCTAATGTAGCCCTAGATAACCAAAGCTGGATACTGTTGCAACGTTTTTACAATGAAGTTGTAGTTTAGTGTTTGAAGATTGTTATAGCTAGCTTTAGATCTTTTGCCATCACTGCATAGGTCCATTGAAACAGCATCCATTTAGTGCTACTCTGATGTATGAGCAAAATGTTGCTTAGTTAAACACTGGTCAACATATATAGCTTAATAGATCGTTTGAAGAACCTCATTTCACCAATTCCACCAACTAGACCTACTGGGCTGTTAGAAACTACAGACCGATTCCACGTTTGGGGGGGTTGGGGGATGACCAAATAATGGCGAGGGCCTCCTGAGGCAGGGTGGCCTCATGGTTAGTGCTCAGGGCCCGTTTTCTCGAAAGGCCGGTAACTTAACGGGCCGAAATCAGATTTTGAAAATCAAAGTCTCAAGAAAGTAAGGTGTGTTCTGAACTCTAATAAAGTCCATTTTGTTTCTTTAGCTAATAACTTTACTGTATAAAATTCAAATCGTTTGAAACTCCCATCTGGAATGGAAAACAAAACAGCTTAACGGGCCCGGTAATTACCGGGAGCTTCGAGAAACAGGCCCCTGGACTCCGAATCGAGCGGTCCGGGCTCGAGCCCTGGCGGGGACATTGTGTTGTGTTCTTGGGAAAGACATCGGCTTAACTCTCACGGTGCCTCTCTCCACCCAGGTGTATAAATAGGTACAGGCGAATTGTTGAGGAAACCTAACAATTTGCGGGGGAGTGACCTGCGATGGACTAGCATCCCGTCCAGAGGAAGTAGAAATACTTCTAGCCGCTTCATGCTACAGAAACTGGGATAAGCTCCGACAGCCATGAGCCATTCTTGGCTCTATGATTTCACCTCCTGAGTTTGGGAGAGCATGTTGATCCATTGAAAATTTTCACTCTTTCTTCTTTGTTCCCAGCTCAATAAATTCTATTTTTCGCTGATTTCTTTTTCCAAAGTTACCTCTAGTGGTAGAGATATCACTTTTTGCCCTAAAATTAATCCCGGAAATGTATCCCTTGTTTCCTTGAAATATATGTTCACTCGCTGTTCAACTGACTCATGGGATTCCAACGGGTATAAGAAGGAGAATTATGAAGTTGTGCTTGATCAATGTTTCGTATGAGGGCAAACGAAACAATCTTTGCAAGCTTGTCTAAACTGAATTATGCTAGACGTTTGTGCAGGAATATTTAAATACCAGTTTCCATTCGAATTTGTAAAAATTTTCTCTTCTAAAGAAAACAGACGGCAATGTGGTGCTAGACACAGAAATTGTCTGACAAGAAAACGGAAACTGATGTCAAATTATTTCATTTCAGCTTTTTCAGGATATCTTTACAGTCTGTAAGCCGTTATATATTGGCCAAAATGTTTCTGATCAAGTGACTGAAGCTAGCAGTCACGTTTTAATAACTTCACCAAAATCCGTGGTAATAAAATTATGAATCTTAGGAAAGCCTGATCTTTAGCAAATCCATGTTTTACCCTGCAGGTGTAAACAAGGTAATTTCCAGCGGTATTTGATCAGAACAAAAGTCGTTACCCAGACATTTTTTAATATCTTTCGTCAATAGCAAACGGCAATTCTAAGCAGAGATTGTCAAAAAGGTTTGTTGAATGGCAGCTCTTGAAATATTCCTCTCTCGTTGTTGCGTGGTCTCCTTCAGTATTCTTTAGAGTATTAACACTAAAATGCCACATTCTTTTTTTCACATCGTGATCCAATTAAAGCCGCGTATGAGCTGTTGTCCGGAGCCCATCACTTGGAGCCTGAAACTACCCCATATTTCTGTCACAGCGTTTTGACAGACCGATCTATTTTTAGTTAGAATTTATCTCAAATTAAGATCCCCATAGGAACCTCAGTGACCAATTGCAATCACAAGCACGCACTAATTTTGACATGTCGAGATGTTCACGTGAGGTCACATTGTTTTATCGTTACCGAAACTGCAACTGGCCCATTTCGCGGGGCAAATATCTAAAATAGACTGGTCTGTAAAAATGTCGAAGTATTGGCTTACTGTGGGAGTTGCAGGCTCCTAGTGGTGGGCTCCTACTGTTGTATAATTACGTAACTCAAGGGTTAATGGCTGAACATCGACTTTAAATGTGAATTTTGTTTTTAAATAGGTGGCGACTTCACCATGGAGAGGAATGTCCACTCAAGAAAAATCTCACCAAATACCTGTGTCTTTCGCAAAATTCTAAGCCTAATTTTGATTCTACTGAGCATCATAACAGTAGCAACAATCATCTACTACTTGATTACCACGCAAAACGTTGCTCGATATACAGGCCATCATCCAATTAATCCAACCATGAAATGCAGAAACCTCACCAAGCCGCAAATGGATCAACTTCTTAGCCTGTCTTACAAAGTTCATCAGATTTTGGACGAGCTGAGAGTGGAGCATTGGCTCATGTACGGGTCACTCCTGGGAGCCCTTCGTGGACACGCTCCTCTTGCATGGGACGACGACACCGACATCGGTTTGGACGGAGATGGCAGACTAAAGACGCTCAGCAAAACTGTATTCATTGAAAAACTTAAATCTGTTGGTGTGAAACGCGTAGGCGACTTTTGGTTGCGAGATGGGCTTATTTCGATACACGATAGAGACTCTGAATTTTCCGTCGATCTTATGATTTTTCATAGATCAGGAAAATGGATGAAGAGACCTGGTTGGGCAACATGGCTGTTATATTTTCAGTACAATAAATTTCACACTTTTCCAGCTAAGCTTATTGAAAAACCACTACCTGAGATTCAATTTGGCTTTTTCAACATTTCGGCGCCCAGAGGTGGAAAAGAGATATTGAAGTACATCTATCCTACAGACTGGTGGAAAATTGTAAAGCCCCCGGGTTGTTAACATCTGTGATGTTGTCTTATTTGTTTGAGTCTGACAATGCAAAAACACAGTAATAGTGATCTGCTGACGATCTGGAGCAAGCAGTTAAAAAAGTGACACCTCGCAGTTCTTTAAATCCTTACAAGGCTCTCTCTCAGATGCTAAAATCGTCGCTTGTAATAGTTCATTAGTACTAAATATCATCATTCTCGTCCCTCAGAGCCTACGATCCTTCTGGCCTGTGGTTGGGATCGAGAGCTCTGGCCGGACCCGATTTTCTGAGCATGCGCAGAGTATTTGTTTCGCATTGTCAACCAATCAGATTTGCTGGATTTGACGGGAAGTCCGTGAATCACGGACTTCCGGTGTTGGACCAAACCTGAGTTCTCGATCCCAACCACAGGCCAGAAGGATCGTAGGCTCTGGGGACGAGAATGTAAATATCATCCTCTATATGTAATTTGTGTATATCTATATGCATTTTTTCTAACCCCTCTTTAAAATTAATGTTTGGGAGAGTCTAAATTAAAAGTGAATTAAATTGCTTGGTTGTCTTTTTACCTGGGAGAGTACCTTGTAAATTTCTAAGTAGGGATGTCCTGTTGACACACTGGAAGCCTTACTCTATACTTAACCAATATCTTACAAAGTCACTTCTGAGTTTCAGTTGCTAAGCGCACGGCAGCTGATTCAGTGAAATTCTTTTGCCATAAACGTGATTGATGTACGGGAGATTTGGATATATTTCAAAGGGCAGTTTATTCATTCCTTCAACTTTATAATCGTCAATGATGTAATGGTGTAATGGAAAAAGGTTTAAAACATAGCTTGCTTATATGTGGTTTTTTCAAAAGTTCACGTTATGCTGCTAGTCAATTAATTATCCCCACGCGTAGAAACAAAAGACGCCTAAATTACCCTTTTCAAAGTTCCTGAGGCTTAACACTTAGTGACTGACATCAATGAGAGCCTCCCCTTGAAAGGAACGTACGTGGCACTGACAACAACAACAACAACAACAACAACAGCTTTATTTATCCCTTATTTTAAATTAAATTAGATTTAAATTACAGTGACATACATGATAATTAATTTTTTTAAAAAGTAAGGGTAACTGACAACCTGAAATAACCTGAGATAGTTATAAATGCCAGGTTGCCAGTTACTTATATATATATTACAATTAGAAGTCGGTAACTAAAATAAGTAAACGTACACACAGACACATTAAATACAACAAAAGAAACTAAAGAGATTAACATTAAATAAATATACGACTGCATTAACCTACAGCTATTTGCCTAGAAACACCGGTCAGGAAAGTTATGAAGTCATTATCAGATTTCATTTATAATTGTTAATAAGATGTTCTTTCAAATTTAATTTAAATGAGGAAAGGGAGGAACTTTTGAAATCTTCATCTATAGACAGTCCGGGATCGTTATCATTTTTGATAACCATGTGACGTCATATAATGGCGGCCATTTCAAAAATTGGAATTTTCGTATTCACTTCGCTTTCCTCGTTATTTGTTCGATTGTGCTCGGGTGTTTTACCCATATCTCTATTCGATAAGTACCAAGAAAGGAAGAGCCTCGCGTGTTTTGAAGATGGCGGCTGAAGACCAGCGTAAACGATGTAAAATGCTACTCGTAAAGTGAAACAGCGCTTGCAATTTTGCATACAGATCAGGTATGTTTTTCATTTTGTCATTAGATTTAAGTTGCTTGCAGATTTTTGCGACAATCACAAAAAATATGTCGTTAATCTTCACGCTATATACTTGGGATTTAATCTGTTTTTAGCGTTGTGCACGATCTGTGAAAAAAGTGCACGGGGTGTTTTGATTTGCGATGTGCTGTTCGTAACGGCGGCCATATCTACATCTGTAATTGATGTGTTCCTAGGTATTGAGATGGCGGATGCTGGTACCCATAGAATCAAAACAGCAAATTTATGTCGATTTTGTGGCGAGACTGCGTCTTCGATTCAAAAAGGACTTCTGCAAGACCTAAAGAAAAATTCAAGCTTGAATTCGAACGACATGATATCGACATTGAAGAGGACAGCGATTTTATTCATCCCCGCCTAATGTTTGCGTGACGTACGTGAGGTATTTTTATCGCCTGAGACGGTCAATCGGCAAATGCATTAAAAGGTAAGTTGCCTATATTTTTGAGTCCAAGATTCAATGTCCACACATTCGTACTAGGTCAGTTTTCTGGCACACCAGTCATTAATATAATGAAGCTTATCGTTGGATTCAGCGAGTGACAACAATGGGGTAACAGGCCTACGCAACTCCTATCCGCGTGTAATAGCCGCTTTAGGAAGTTTTGCTCGAACTAGTATATCTCTAAGGATCTGCCCCTTTTGTATGGTACGATCTGGGGATCTTTGAATATTTCGCTAAGCAAAAATCCTGTGGTTTTGGAAGGACATAGGTCATATGTCAGGTTGGCTTTCGCTGCAATCAGCGTGAAATTTGTAGAGTTTGACACCTCTGTCTTTTGCCAGGTTTCTTCTCTCTCGGCTCGTTTGTATTGCCAGATATGTTTTAAGCTCTCTAAATGTTAGCTCTGGAGGAACAAATATTCCGTGAACATGTTAGCTACTTGCATTTTACGTGTTACTACGCCGAGCCTGGCTGTTGAATTAACTGTTACAAGTTATACTGTTTGTTATCTCGCAAACTAAACGAAATTAAGTTGCAGCTCTTCAAGATGTATTTACTGTTACTTTTTCGCTTATATTTACTACAGACTGTTGAACAAGCAGCTTCGCCCGCTACCAAGAAAATGAAGCCTGAGGGAAAATGGAAGTTATTATCATATTAGTGTCAATAAACAACGCTTTTGTGAACAGAATATTTGTTGTCTACCTTCGCTGTGTCATTTTACTCGCGGAACAAACATCACACGGTGTGGAAATTAAATTCGCAGTAACTTTGGACGAAGACAGTTTTCTTCCATACATTTCTGTTTTTACTCCATAATCCCATAACATATTATGAAGCAAACCTAAATTTAATTCAATGACGCTGCATTGTGATGTTGTGAGTAGCCCCTTTCATCGCAGCGCCTCGTCGACCGGCATATTGAATTATACACTGTTGCTACCAAATAATGTCACGTGAACGAAATCCTGTGCAACGATTGGTTTATGGTTTGTTTTGGTGAGGTTATCAAAAATGATAACGATCCCGGACTGATAGAGTGTGTGCAGTGTCACGCAATTAAAAAATAAAATCAAAAACCGTCCATTGAATGAAGTCAAAAAAATTGAGATATTATAAACGACAAGTAAAGAAGACAGGTATCCAAGTTTAAGGCGTGTGCGTTCTCCCAAAGTTGAGATATTCGTCGAAATGTGCCGCACAAAATTACAGAGCTTAGTATGGGGTCGCCATGTTGGAGGACCTCTTTAGTCCTCCAACATGGCGGCCAGTAAATAGTGTAAATATCTGGAACTTAGTATGGCTATTTAGTGGACTGATTATCTTAACCGAACCGAAAAATATTTACAAAAGTACTTTTCCTGATACTTAAACTCCTAAAATGACTAAAAATCACGAGATAAGTGTATATTTTTCGACAAACGCGATCGTAGGGTTATGTCACGCACCACCATAACTTCGAAATTCAAAATGCGCTGGTTTCCAAACGAAGGATGCTATTGAGCTGGAAAGTTGTAAACAGCTGTAAATTTGGTACCTCTTATGCCTGATGAGGATAAAACCTGTAGTGGCTTTTTTGTTTTGGATTTGAGAATTTGATGACGTCAGGTGCACACACTCTATAGAGTTCCATATCATAGGGCCTTGAAAACGACTATTGAATTTTCCATAGTTTGTTCGTACCTTAGGAAGATAGTAAGACAATTTAGAAGCGTGCCGTGTATTATATCTATGAACCTGGTCTACTTTAGTAAAGAAGGAATTGAAAACAGATGGTAGTAACTGATTATGATATTTATACATAAAACTCCAATATGGTACTTGACAAGATCAAGGAATATAATTATAGCTAGTAACTTAAACAGGGGGTTGGAGTGATGATCAAAACTTGAAAAAGTAATAACTCGAACAGCCTTTTTTTGCAGAATATAGATTGGTTGAAGAGTAGTGTTATAGGTATTACCCCAAGCAATTAATCCATAAATTAGAAAAGGATAAATAAGTGTATAATATAAGCTTTTCAAAATGTCTTTAGTAATATAATAGCGAATTTTACTGAGAATGCCAATTCCTCTTCTAACCTTTTTCAGGGGCACCCAACGACAATTTTCGGAAATATATCTGTTCGGAAGACTATTTGAGATCTAGAATTTTCGGAACATTTTTTGTAAAATTTCTTGCTTGCCTGCTTCTCCTAAGATTTTCGAACATCTAAAATATGGTATCATTGCCTATTTTTAACGGATTTTTACCCTAAAAAGGTCACCTATAATTTTCGGGAGCCTTTTTTCTGGCTGAAATTTTCGAAAAGGTAAGTTTTGATCCCTGTAATTTTCGAATCACTAGACTTTCAGCTAGGAAATCCGAACAGATGAAGAATTTTTAGGGGATAAAAATATGCCTATATCTACCGTTTAAATACCAAAATACTTTCAACAATGCTATGTTTTAGTGTTTTTGAACTATATTCTCGTTGGGTGCCCCTGCTTTTTCAGAACACATACAACTTGCTTTTTCCAACTTAGGTTTGAATCAATCATAAGCCCCAAATATTTAATACAGTACTCTCTTTTAAGCTGATGATTATTAACACTTAGAGAAAAACTAAATCTTTGAATATTTCTTTGTGGAGGATGAAACAAAACAAAATTTGAGTTCAGCAAGAGGGAAAACGCGGCAGTATGAGTGAACGTCGAACAAAGAAATTATAAAGAGCACCTTGCACAAAGTTGCAAGGTTCAATCGTAACTGAATATCTAACAAATTGCAAATTGCAAAGGCGCAGCCTGAACGCATAATTCGGAAAGTAGAAGGTTTGGTTTTATTAATAAAAAAAAGCCTTAATGACCTTAAAGAAGAAATTTGGATTACGTTGTTCTGTTATGTTTAGGAAAGGTTCCTTAGTCTTAAAACATGGTTAAATGTAGACTGGTTGAAGAACTGTCAATCCTCTCAAAACATGAAATATTCAAATCAATTTTCAGGGGTAAACGAGCGAGCTATTTCAAGTACCAGTGAGTTGTCGGTTCCATCGCCCAAGCTGAGATTCTTCTTGTATCTATAAGTTCTGGCCACATCATGCAAATGTGATTCGTTTATTTATAAATGTTAAACCCTTAAGTCTTATTTTATGGAATAAAATGTCATGATTTTAGAGTACGAAATTTAGTTGATGAGGCCTCGACAAAGCGAGAAAAAGCTGAGATAGACTTAGCTTTTAACGTACTTATTGCCAGTTCCCTTGACAACTCATTTTCGTTCATTCCTGACTCCATTTCTTAATTATCCACAGTGATGAATGGTTCAGATGTTTATCTCTCCGGCTTGTTTGTCAATTAATTTTAGTATTATCATTTCAGTTCATTGTGTGAACTTCAGTGGGATAACGTATGTCCCATATTTTCCCACATTTACTATACCTATTTTATTTTAGTGTTCAATGTTTATCAAGTCTAAAGGGTGTCCGTTGTGACACCCATGAGAGGCTCATTAAGCGAATTATTTGGTAGTAATACAAAAGTCGCCTAACGTTGGCGGCAACAGTTTCCAGCGCTATCCAAGTCTTGTTTTTTTTTTAGGAATCATTATAAGCACTCTTTATCAGTCGACCCTGCTGTAATCATGGAATCCGAAAAGCTGCCCAATCATTGTTGAACACTTTTTTAATGTCGTTTGCGATAGCAACAGTATAAACTGCCAGAAGCAGAAATATTGGGATGCTAATATCTCAAAACGAAGTCTTGTTTTTTTTTTTTAGGAATCATTATAAGCACTCTTTATCAGTCGACCCTGCTGTAATCATGGAATCCGAAAAGCTGCCCAATCATTGTTGAACACTTTTTTAATGTCGTTTGCGATAGCAACAGTATAAACTGCCAGAAGCAGAAATATTGGGATGCTAATATCTCAAAAACGAGGTTAATTGGTGAACCCCTTTTTAATATCGTATTTTGATCAGCAGGTTTAGATGCAAGCTTTGGCAAAGTTTAAACATTCTGTATATGGGGTTAAGAGCCACCTTAAATTTTCGACAATTTAAGGTGGCTTTGAACCCCTGCTAATTCTGCACATCAAAATTCGATAATAGAAAATGGGAGTCACCGAGGTTGTCAATATCAATAAGCTTGCTTCACTAGCTTCGTCCTCCAAACCACCCAACACTAAATATTCGCAAATAGTTTTACTCTTTTATGGTTTAATGTTTAGATGGGAAATACTCCAAAACTTTCCTCCTTAAAATCACTGTCAGTACTGAGATGATTGAGCGCTTCTGGCATGCAAATTTTCTGGTCGACATGTATTACACTGGATAACTTCAAGTTTAACGGTACCTGTAAACACGCTTAATAAATTTAATCGGATAGGGGTTCTGTTAGGCCAACGGCACATACCCAGAAAATTTGACCTAAGTAACCCCCCCCCCCTCCCCCACTGGACACTCTCCCCCTTGACGCTGATCATTACAAACTAAAGTAGGATGTCTCTTGTACACTGCTCACATGACATCTTACTCACACATTCCGCTGCCCCGGTGCCTTGGCTCGGTACAGTAAAAACAGAGATTTTTCTCCGCCAAAAGACACGCTTGGGCAATTAGCTCTTTTGTGAGACGTTTCCTTACAGTACACGCAAGCATAGGACTTGGCTCCTTGTTGTCGCGTGTTGAATGCCTGAAGGGATTGACAATCAAATTTCGGTGGCGGTGATGGTTCAACTGAATTGGACTCCACAATATTACAATGTGTCCATGACTTTAAGGTAGCACATAATTGTAGAAAATCCCAATT
>JAHPZR010002660.1:0-75000 GCA_019787425.1 Platygyra sinensis
AGAGTGAAAGAAGTGCCAGCGTTTTCGAAAGTAGGCGTAGATTTTGCGGGGCCATTGTATGTCAAGGCAGCTACAGGGGGCATGCGAAAAGTGTACATTGCTTTGTTTTCATGCTGCGTAACAAGAGCAATTCATTTAGAATTAGTCGAAGATTTGTCAGCCGAGGCATTCAGGCGAGCACTCAGAAGATTTGCAGCGCGACGTGGGACGCCGACCTTGATTGTATCCGACAACGCGAAAACCTTCCAGGCAACCGAAAAAGCGCTAAATGATTTATTTAATCACCCAGAAGTAGCTAGCGAACTAGACAGAAAGAAAATCGAGTGGCGATTTAACTTAGAGAGAGCACCCTGGTGGGGAGGGTTTTTCGAGAGAATGGTTGGGAGCGTGAAAGCGTGTCTTAGAAAGGTGTTAGGTAACGCAAGACTAACGTTTGACGAGTTGTTAACTGTGTTAGTAGAAGTAGAGGGAACTTTAAATTCCCGTCCACTTACGTACGAGTATGACGAGGTAGGGCATGAAGTTCTAACACCCTCGCACTTAGTGTTTGGTAGGAGGATTCAGTCTATGCCAGATGAGATAGCTGAGGAACCAGAGGAGAATGAGAGTAGCTGTTCAGAAAGGTTCCGTTATTTGACAGTGAAGTTAGCGCATTTTTGAAAGAGATGGAAGAACGAGTATTTAGTCAATTTACGAGAGTTCCACCGAGCGAAGGCAGGACGCGCAGTCAGAGAAATTCAGACAGGTGATGTAGTCACAGTTTATGAAGAAAACAAGAAGAGAGGAGAGTGGAAAATGGCCGTAGTAGAAAATCTTATTAAGGGCAAAGACAATGTTGTCAGGGGAGCGAACGTGAGAGTCATTGCCAAGGGTAAACCTGTGTACATTTCTAGACCGGTTCAAAAGCTGTACCCCATCGAAGTGAAAAGTGTCGTTCAGGGGAATGATCAAATTGGGCATGGGGTTCAAAGGGAGAGAAATGCACCTCTTAGACGCAACCCAAGCAGATCTGCTGCTTTAGATTCTAGATGGAAAACAAAACGTATGCTTGACTCGTAGGCGAGTCAAGGGGGGAGAGTGTCGAGAACGATTTCTTTATTATTAATAGTTAATGTTAAAAATTGTCACAATGTAACGTAATACGAGAATTGTAACGCGAATAGGAAGATTTCGTGACTTAATATTTCGCAACATTGTTTGTGAACAAGGTTCAACACCGATGACAAAGTTCAATATGATTTGCATGCATACAGTGAACCAAATAAGGGAAAGAAAACGTGTAATTGCGAAATTGTAACTAAAATAGGGTATCATTACAGTACTTTATTGCGCAACTAGAACTAAAAACGAAGTAGCACTGAATTGTAATAGCAGATTGGTTTTAGATTGTTAGAGTGTTATTATGTGGATTGTCAGGAGTGATCGAAGAAAATAAACGTGTTTAACAAAAGAAATATACAGTCCTCTTGATTCCGCGACATAACTCATTCAAGTGCAACTAGCATGCGCTTGATGACGCGCACTGTCCAATTACTCAGGCATGACGCGTACAACTGTCCAATTACAAGTGCATGACGTGTGCAACTGTCCAATTAATGCTCTAATCAGGGATGCTGATGACCAATCAGATTCGAGGCGCTCCATAAGGTTATCACCTTTAGCAACATTAATTTATTATGCATGTAAACATTTGCTCCAAATATTGTTCAAGTGGCATACAAATGATAATATAATCATGGTATCTTTACATTTTTCAGTCGAGTATATCGACTGCTGGCTGAAATCGTTGTATTTCCATAACTTAGATAACTAGACAATCCGTGAATATGTGAATCGGGTTAGGCGATTGACGTTTCTAAAATTGTGGTGAAATCAGCCGTAAAATACCTCGAGAATCTTTTAAATTTTTCACAATTTGTTGACATAATTTGCTCGGCTTTATCACGCAAGACCTTGCAGTTATCTTATGATTAACCTAATCCCAGAGGTTTCTCTAGTTCCTTTTTGCTCCAAATATTGTTCAAGTGGCATACAAATGATAGTATAATCATGGTATCTTTACATTTTTCAGTCGAGTATATCGACTGCTGGCTGAAATCGTTGTATTTCCATAACTTAGATAACTAGACAATCCGTGAATATGTGAATCGGGTTAGATGATTGACGTTTCTAAAATTGTGGTGAAATCAGCCGTAAAATACCTCGAGAATCTTTTAAATTTTTCACAAATTGTTGACATAATTTACTCGGCTTTATCGCGCAAAACCTTGCAGTTATCTTATCATTAACCTAATCCCAGAGGTTTCCCTAGTTCCTTTTTGCGCGTTATTTTTCACACCGTTATCTTGTGCCCTGGTTACTCGCTAGTTTACGTGAATAAGCGTAGTACAATGGATAGCAGTGGCAGATCTAGGGAAGGGGTCCGGTGGAGGGGGGGGGGGGGGGGGGGGCGCTCCCCTATTTTGGGTAAAAAAAGAAAAAATTACAGAAGAAAGAAAAGGAGCTGGCAAGGCAAGAAAAACAAACCCGTCCCCTCCCCGTCCCCCCCCCCCCCCCCCTCCACCCTTAGCTCAAGCTCTGGATTCGTCACTGGTGAAGAACTTAAGTTTTGTTTTGTGTTTAAACTTCATCGTGGATGTGTCGTGACTTTAAACCTGCCCTTATTGACAGGTTTTAAACATAAATCTTCAGTTTGAATGTTAGAATGTAGATTTCGGCCAATATTTTACTTTTAGAGACTCGCAGTTCGTTGAATAAGTGGCTGCGCCCGACACACCTATGAATTGATGTGTTATTATATGTAAAATACAGGAATGTGTTAACATGATCAGTTCCAAATGCTTACCAGAGCGCCAGCTGTTGTCTTGAATGTCCGGCTGCTATGCTTCTAACTGCTGGTAGAGCTGGTTTACTTCACAATCACTAAAATTGCAAGCTGTAGTACAGTGTTCCTGTTTGGTAAAATAGCTTAGCCTTTGCCCTCTTACACTCATATATGACGTATGTATGCACCGGATGTTTTGAGGGGGACTTGGAATTGGACAGGCGTGGGTTATGAATAAAACAGGCGGCGTTGCAGGTCGTTGCAGCTTGAGCTCATTTTCATCTGATCGCCGAACTGCGAACATCTCCCCGCGTTGAAGATGAATTTTAAAATATGACTTACAGGAGGTTCGCTCGCTTTCGATGCTGAAAGACTCCTCGTATGGCATCCATATTAAATCTTTCGCCAAGTGACTGTATTCTCAAAGCCGCCATCTTCAGTGAGCTGAATAGCTTCACGGTACGTCGAATCTCTAGGGTCGAACGGAAAACTATTTCTGACATTTTTGAATTCGATCTTAACTTGCCGGATATCTTGACGTAGGTATGAAGAACATCGCCGTATCACTGGTCAACAAAATGGTTATTGACGTCAGATGTTTATTTTTAGTTCGACGCCAAGAGACCTCAGAATTACAACCTACGGAGAAAAGGGTTGAATAATTCGAAAACAAAGCAATGTTTTGTCCTTGAATACTTGTGTACGATTTTCGCCGGCTTAATGTTCTTATTGATCAAAAGGAGTCATAAACAGCTTGCTAGTAAGCGACCTCCCTTTTAAAATAATAAAAATAAATTGCTGAAATTGCAAAATATGAAATGAAAAAGTATATTATAGCAAGTTGATAACATTGTAGAAGTTGGGTATGATTTGCATCACTGACAATCCCCAAGTTGAGAGCAATAAATGTATGTGGCTAAAAATAATTGTATATGTCCCCTACGCCCGGTCACACTTTCAGTAGCTTGCGTAGCTGGCGGTATTGTAGGCGCGCGCTAAATTAAGTTTTGACGGCGGAGCCGCCAGAAGCGAGCGGCAAAGCCGCGAGAAATACCGCCTGCCAGAGAACTTGTAGCCTCCCACGCAGACGTTCTTAGGCTTGTCACGCGTGACAAGCCTAAGAACTTCTGCGTGGGAGGCTAGAGAACTTGGGTATTTTGAATACCGCCCACTTTTATCACCTCATTGACCTCAACTGATCCCAGTTAATTCAACCAATTATAGCCGACAATTTTCTCACGAAATATAGGCGTAAAGGCGATCGTGTTACCTTTGTTATTGCTGCGTGCAGGCGGATATAGGAGAATTGGCGAAAGGAGATACGGGTACAGCCAGTTTTTATGTAGGTTGCGAGGTGTCAACCTGAAGATAAAATTCGGTCATTTTCAGAAAATTACCAAACACATTTCCGTGGAAAATTTATTTTTAACAAACCTTCAGGTCGCAAGCGTGGAGGCACGACATTAGCAGAACTTTGCTCAGAAATTGGCCTGCACATTGTGGAGTCTAGCGTTTTATCGAGTCGAGTCTTGTGGTAGGAAAATATTCAACGCAGTTGAACTTGTCCGGTTCATTCGCTGCGGCCTAGAAAGAAATGTGGAAGTTCCGATCTAGATCTGTTCGGATACGCAAGATACGCGAGATACGCAAGTAAGGATCAAACGTCTTCTTCCGTCGTCCGTGTCTTCACCGGACAGGAGTCCTCAAGCAAAAAAGAATTTATACTAGGGCCGTTCTACCCCTAAAGAAATCTCTGAATTTCTCACAATCCACTCCTTCAAATGCAACGAACAAAGAAAACATGCCTTTCGATGTCAACCAAGAAACAATCACACCTCGCGTTTCACACTTGGCCGCAGAGTTGAATGTAGAAAACTTGTGTGGTAAACAGACTACTCAGCGTAAATCCGTAAGGCCGTATTGATTCGCACCGCCGCCAAAACTTTAGGGAACTTAAGCACTGACGACGGCGACGCCAGAGACGACGCCCAGCAAAAAATGGATTTAAATTTTACTCTCGAATTTCGTAGGTAACTGAACCTGTTCAGAACGCAAATTTGTCTAAAAACGTGCTCAAACTAAATATGTAATGTCAGCGATCAATTCCATGACGAAATCAGAAATATTTCACCGTCGTGGCCTAAGTTCTCCAAAGTACGCGAAACTTGGTCATTTCACGTTGTTGTTTGGCAGAGAACGGCAACGAAATGTACAAAGATTTATAACGCACGTGCACAGCTATTGTTCTCCTCATTAAACCTTTTGTTTAGCGACGTTCCCGTTGCCGTTGCCGTCGTGGTTTGCTTAAGTTCCCTTTTATTTCGCGTGCACTTACAATACCGACAGCTACGCAGGCTTTTATTTTTACTTTCAAAAGCAAAGTGTCCGTTGGGAAATATATGACGGATCAACTAGCATTTGATTGACGTGTTTACTTCTCTCGACCAATCCCGTTTTTCCCGCAAACTGGTTTGCGGACTATTCAAAAACCTATGGTTTTCGTGCAGGCGGTATTTCAAAGTCCCACTCTCCATTCTCCTCGCGGCTTCGCCGCTCGCTTGTCGGCTCCGCCGCCAAAACTTTATTTCGCGTGCGCTTACAATACCGCCAGCTACGCAGACTAAACTCTTTTTTTTTTTAATAAGAACAAACTTAATAAGAACATTGAGGCTGAAATCGCTCGAAAAATAAGAACAATTTAAGAACAATCTGAGGCTGAAATTTTTTTCACCAAACAAACAGACCGCGACGACAGTGTGAAGCCAACGTTTCTTTTCAAAATTCAGGGTCTTTACTATACAGTCTTCCAGATATATTCATCACTCTTAAACTTCATTATCACACTTTTCGTGTGTAAACAGTAACAGATTACATGTATGAGTATAAACACTGAACACTACATGTACTGATAAGTACAGGTTCTTTGTCCATCACTGTATGATGCATGTGAAAGGTATGGTTTAGGTACCCTGCAGGTCAGGGTCCCTACAGTGAAGTACTGTACAGTACGGTATAACCACATTTGGAGCCATTAGAGAACACAGAATTTTAAGAACAAAATAGGAACATTTTGAGGCTGAAATGGCCGAAAAAATAAGAACATTGAGCCTGAGCTAAATTTTACTGGTTCTTAATAAAAAAAAAGAGTGTACACTTTCAGCAAATTCTTGTTCAACTTACAAATCCAAGATTAATGTCCTATATCTATTTTGAAGACAATGTGATAAAAACGATTTTGCTCTTGCTCAACTTCCGGCCTTGAATGTGTTAAAGTAAAAGGTGTACTATTAAATGAATTCGCTGCAGACATTGCCACTGGCAATATCAATGCTTAAACTCATGAGAATAATTGAATTCCAAAGCAAATCAGTTTCGTTTCACTTCTCCCGTTTTTCGCTGACTTTTTCAGTCTGATGTGCGCCCTAATATAGAATTGAATTTGTGTTTAAATCATTGATTAGATTGTTTGCTCGTTTACAGGCAGATTACGTGAACTCCCTTGTACCCTGTACACCTAAGGACTTCTAAAGCAAAATTGAAACGATAGATTTATATTCTCATCTTTATGTTTATTTATGAATTTAGTTCTGTCAAGTGGTATGCTCCCTAATCGTTTTAAGACAGAAAATCCGTGCAACGTCTGGCGTGTGACTCCGCTCATCTGGGGGCGGGTCCAGGAATTTTTAAAAACGAACGGGGTGGGAGCTGTACTCCGTTACAATTTTCTGACGCCATTGGCGTGGGTGGTGAGCGCCGCGGGCGCGAGCTTCTCGGAGAATCGAGGCCAGGCCTCCCAGTAAAAGGTTTCTGATTTTTCTCTCTAAAACGCCATCTCCAACATTCCTGACACTTGATCGAAAAGCGTTTGTGAAGGCATGATATAAAATCTGGACTTTACTTTATTTCTCAAACAGAAAACCAAAAGCAATAAATGTAGTCACGAAATGTACATCTTCCCCTAACTCGACAACTGGTCAATTGGAGGAAATAAAACAATTGACTGCCATTCATGACTTTTTTTATGAAACGCTAACAACCCAAAAATTCTGCTCGGAGGAAGGTGGCAACACCCTCAACCCATCCCAAGGATGCGCCTCTGTTATCTCCCTAAGAAACAGAGAAACAGCCTCTTCAATTCAACGTCGTATGGCCTTGTGGAGGGGTGGGGGTGGGGGGCAGTTAAGCAGTTTTTATTCGCACAGCAAGATGGTATTCAGTACGCGTTTGTATTGGTTTTACAGGCCTGTTTTACTATTACAAGGAACAAAGAAAGACCATGTAATTGCAAAAGGACCCGAGAGGGCAATATTCTTGTGTTTTCAGCACACGAAGCAGTTGCAAGTGGATGCGCTTACAAATTCCCTCGAGTGAATTTAGCTCGCAAAAAATAATTGCGCGCTAACTATTAAGTCGAAATTTCTTTGTTGGGGTATAGTTAATAGAGGGGAATCATTATGGTTATGAAAACCAGCGAAGTTCTTTCGCTTTCGCTTTCTTTCGCTTTTGGAGTCTTGAGGCTTACAGCACAGCACACAAGCAAGGCAGAACTTGCACTAGAAACGTTGGGACCTTTCTTGGTATTTAATATAATTACTCCACATCGATCATGTTCAACCACAACAGCTTGTAACAATAAAGAAGAATTAGCAGATAACACAAAGAAACTACGTGCATTGCCCTGGTCAGTAAACAGCTAAAAATAAGCCATTTAGTCAGTAAACTGTTCAAAATAATATTAATCAGTAAACAGTGAAAACCGAGATTAGTCTGGCAGCTAATTTATATGGCTATGATTTTTGTGAGGTTTGGATGACCTCCGTTTGCAAAATAAGTCGTGATTGAGACATGGTCAGTTTTATAGTTATTGAAAATGACGTAATTTGGAGTGGCAAAGGCCTCATGATGCCCTCCACTCCGGGTCCAGCTTAGGCATGACTCCTTATCCTTACAGTGCTAAATGAGTACAAATGGCGAATCGATACCGGTGAATTTAATGCTGGGTAACCCTGCAATGGGCTGACATCCCATTCATGGGGGATTAGAAATTCTCCTAGTCCCCTCATGCTACGAAAACTGGGATGAGCTCCGGTCTGACAGGGCCACTTGGCTCGTAGGCAGCCTTACCTACCTGCCTATTGCACCATTAGTATTACGCTGTGGACCGCTATGCCCGTTTCTCAAGACTGTTACTGAATACAGCCAAAACGGTACGCTGAATACTAAAAGTAAGCTAAGTTTCTGTGATAATTTGTCCCTGTAGTCGACCTCGCCAGCAATTTTCACGTAATATGGGCTATGTGGGTATGTGCGACCCCGAAGGGTAAGGTTCTTCAGCCGGTTTGGTCATAAATAGAAGAAGCTACTTTTTCATCATTCAGTTATTGATAAGACCCTCAAAAAAGCTCTTCACAATGCCTTTAACATAGGGCTAGCTAGGTAACTAACCGTAAGGCAGGTCTGAAACAGGGTATTGATTAAAGCGTCAGGAGATAAATACAGCATCGATCTTCTTTGGTCAGATTATAGATAAGGTAGGGAAAGTAGCTAAATTTGGACATAAATAGGGTAAGGGCTTTGCGACCCTGGTCGCACACCCGAAGCCAATTGTTCTGGGAGTACTCCCCCCTCCCCGGGAGCTGTCTTTGTCACCCCAGGAAGAAAGTCTTGAGCGAAATCGTTCGAGAACGGCGTTGCAGAACCTCGGTAAAAATTAATTACAGATAGTGGAAGTCCGTTAATACGGCCCGCCAACGGCGCATGAAAATTGGGCTATATCTATTAACTGGGTGGCAGCCTACTTAACGGGGTAGGTCTAAATTGAACGACGTCTTCACTGATATATCGAAATTGCACTTCTAAGCAACTAATTTCAGAATGTGGCAGTTGGCCGCATTAACAGGGTGACCGCATTAACAGAAAAAAAGTCGCCGTAATAACCGTAAGAAGGAATTCCGCTGTGCAACGCTAATGGCTCCTAGGTTTGCAAGGAAGCGGAAGAGAGAAACCTGGAACCACAGGCAGTGGCTCGGAGCATGTTACAAAATAGGAGCGAACCAGGGTCAAACTCCAACAGGACATATTACAGACGAAATATGTCGGTATAAAGACTATAAATGGTTTCCAGAAGTGTTAGACGAGCTCAAAGTAAACTAAAATTTACATTTGTATCCTAAAAATTGTCTTTTTGTTGTGGAAAGTCAGCAACCTTTGGAAGGTGTGATTTTCGTCATAGTACCACTTTAAGTACCGTAAACGCTAAAAAGTCGGACATGTTTTATACGCTAATCAGTTCATATTTTGTGGTTTATACGGTTACGATAGCAAAAATCCACCATTATACGCTAAACAGTTAACCCCATTGACACCAATCGTATTTCTGTTTAAACATTAGATTAAGAGCCTGCAATTTCTATGCAAAAAAAAAAAAAAAAAATCAACGAGGCGCAATCGTTATGTCTTTCACGTCGTTTAGTTGCTCCATAGTAGTATAGAAAGGTGAAGAACACTTTTTTTCCTCAAACCTTCGTGTACGTATTGAGGACAACAACAACTCGCCATATGGTAAGTTTTATCGATTTTTATTTCCATTTTCTAGCAAATTTTCAGACGTCCTAAACTTCCCCTCACATGTTCTATATTTACCTATATATGTTATGTTACGAGACACACATGTCACACAGCGAGTCTGGGGTTACCAGTGGTTGCTCTTCACGCTGCACGCACTAATTTGCACTCATCGCGTGTCACGCTTAAATCCCCTAACACACCCATTTAT
The DNA here is from genome assembly GCA_019787425.1 of Platygyra sinensis. NCBI lineage: Eukaryota > Metazoa > Cnidaria > Anthozoa > Scleractinia > Merulinidae > Platygyra > Platygyra sinensis. Next base: position 9,600 of record JAHPZR010002660.1, read on the forward strand.
CGTGTTTGCTCTACAACACTACTGTCATTGGCGGACGAGAAACCTCGGATATAATGCCTTCAACCTTCCCCTCCCCTCTTCACTCGCGGGGGGATGGGGAGCTCGCCGGAAGTTGTGTTTCCAGGCCCGTAGGTTGTTCGTCGATCAGAAACGAGTCGAACCCCACGTTGTGAGTAAAACGGTTGTTAAACGGCCCTCCTTTGTTGAAGAGCTGGAACACTTGTCGCCACTTACGCAGCTTGTCATCGGCGTAGCATTGTTGGACCTTCATTCCGTTAAGCCTGTTGTTCTTTCCCCAGTGTGGCCTCGCCTTGAACTCTTTAAAGAGAGCGTTTTCCAGCACCTCCTGAAACTCGTCAATGCCAAAAGCTCCGGGTAGGAATGGTACCTAGGGAAAATATATCCATTTAATAATAATAGGCCCTTTGCAGGATCCGGTCACATGGTACGGAATAAATTACGCTGGGACGCAAATAACGCAGTGGCCAAAACTGGACTATTTTTCCTAAAGTTCGCGCTAAAACAATCGGAAATGTTAAACGTTTATATTGAAAAGCAGATATTTATAACGCTATCGAGAGTTGACATTTGGAAACGTAACCTCGTTCCCAGCGTTTTTTGTGGACGGGGAAAACGCTGTGATAACAGTAATCTCGACGAAAAGCTTTTAATCCTGGACGCATCATCAAAATTTTAAACGTCCTATCGAAAACGCATTAGTGTGAACGGGGGCCAGACTCTTGTGGGTTACTTCCCTTACGCAGTTTTATTCTCTTGTAAAATCCTCCTTACTGCTTGTGAGCGCCACTGTGGTGAATCCTGTAAACGTTGGTTTGATTTCGGGGAGGAGACTCTCATATATAAGGGAGCGGGATAATCGTCGGAACTGATTTTGAAAAAAAACCGTAAGAAGTACCAAGATCTCGTTTTGTGGGTGTGGCTTGAAAATGCTTTTCACTCCTAAGAGGTACCAATTATATAACAACAACAATAAAAGCAAGTGACACACTCGAACACCATTCTCGTCCCCAGAGCCCACGATCCTTCTGGCCTGTGGTTGGGATCGAGAGCTCTGGTTTGGTCCAAAACCGGAAGTCCGCGATTCACGGACTTCCCGTCAAATCTAGCAAATCTGATTGGTTGAGAATGCGAAACTAATACTCTGCGCATGCTCAGAAAATCGGGTCCGGCCAGAGCTCTCGATCCCAACCACAGGCCAGAAGGATCGTGGGCTCTGGGGACGAGAATGACTCGAACACCAACCTACGGTCTGGCCAGTGCCTAACGCATGCGCACAGCCATATCACCCGGACAGTGGCAGCCATGGACAGCTGTTTCGGCCTTGTTATTAAAGGGCATTTGACACCCTTCTGCCCATGTGCGACAATTTGATTTCTCATCCGACGGAACAGTTTTCAAAGTTGTTATTTGTGAGAAAAATCCTCCTCCATCGACCTTGTGAGGCGTGTGAAAATAGTAATACTGATATTAAAGAACTGTTTAGTGATCTGTAAAAGATTTAAAAGTCGTATTTTGTGTTTTGAGTTGAATGCCGTCGAGAAATACAATGTCCTTGAGAGGGTTTTCAAAGCGGTTAGAGACGAAAGCTACTTTCACCTCGTAGCCGTCTTGTTCGAAAAAAAAAGAAAACGAAGGAAAGTTGCAAGGACGAAAATCGGAAACGTTGTATATATATCAGCAGATACACATACAATTTGGAAGAAAGTAAAGCGGCGTATGCGCTTGTAATCAACGGACACGGCCTTCATACAACATAAACATGATAAATATTCTTTACAAACAAAAGGCCAGAAGCCGGCGGATAAAGAAATATTCGAAAGGCACGAGCAACTCTAAGCTGACCTGCTGCGAATTCATTGCGCTCGTGATAGTATTACGGTTTTTATTGGTTAAAAAAAATGTTGTCAATCAAGACCGCACATGCGCTTTATCGCGACAATGGCCCTTTAATTTACTGGCACACCGATCGGCAATTAAGGCTGATCCACCTTCCCAGCGCATGCCGTGGGAGAACTGCCGTGTGGTTCCCAGCCAGCTGCTCCCACATGTGTTGTGTGGAGCAGGCGCTTAAAGGGGTGCTCTACACTCGTCTTAGCGGTGAAGGGCGGAGTGCATAGGGCTTGTAGTCCTATTGTCTGCCCGACGGCTATGCCACGCTGACGAGGTCTAACAAGGCTGAAACAGCTGTCCATGCATGGCTGCCACTGCCCGGGTGATGTGGCAATGCGCATGCGTTAGGTACTGACCAGACCGTGGGTTGGTGTTCGAGTGTGTCACTTGCTTTTATTGTCGTTACCAACTATATAGCCTGCAGAACAGGCGTAATTTTTTTTTTCAGGGGAACAGGGGCGAAAGCGAGGCGAGCGCGAAGCACGAGTTGCGTGCGAGGGGAGGAAGTCGCAAGCAATTTTCCCTTTCAACCTCTCTTTAAACTTACCAAAATTTCACTTAAATTCATGTGTTCCCCCGCCTTAAGGACGTACACTCTTAGAGGTACCTTATGACATGAAAATTTGGCGACACTAATTTAGCGATATTTCGTAAATTTTGGAACTTAAGTCACTTAATTTTCGCGATTTCAAGCTGAAACTTTTTGGCGAATTAAAGTAAAATTTCAAAACCTTGGTGATGACAATGGCACATAAATTATTAATCGTTTCAGGCTCATGATTTGTTCACTTGGGCCATTTCAGTTGTGAAGGACTGAAATGTATACGTGTAGACATCCGACACGTCCATCATTCTAAAAAAAAAATGATCCCGATACTGGTAGAATCTTTTCCCAACCTCCATTAATCTCATTCAAACGCGACAAAAACATAGGTAAATTTTTAGTCAGAAGTGCATTAAAAAAACGAGTGAACAACCCGGAACTTTTAAATGCGCACGCGCACGACAGGGAGCGCACGATGCAAAACATGTCCTTTTATTTGCAACGTTGAGAAATTGTCGGAACCCATGCGATCCATTAAGATCACTGATCACGCATCTAAACCGGTCGCTAGACACTTAAATATGCCGAATCATTCTTAGCAACATATGGCAGTCTGCGGCCTCTCCTTACATCAAGGAAGCACAGAAAGCCGCAAAACTCTAGCACAAAAATTATTTTTCCTTGGCAAAGCGGCACTCTTAATCCTCACGGTATCAACAAATGCTTTTCATTCAACTAATTTATTCTATTAATTGTTTTTCACTTTGCTAGGCACCAACCTATAGCGTAACTTCATATTTCTGTATATCAACTACACACAACCCACAATTCCTCGATTCGCTTCGACGAAGGGATAACGCTCGATACGTCTTACTAATCTTTTTACCACTGTTTACGGTAGCCAATTTACATTATCATTCGATGCAGTTTTTTCCTCCCTTCCATTGGCCAACAGGCCACCACGTGACCTGCAAATAACTGCCTACAAATAATGGTCTGCTCATGCGTAGTACCGTCTAAATGTGTTTTGCTGCAAATAACATTCTGCTCATGCGTAATTGGAACCACGTTCTCGAGAGAAAAATGGCTGATCGCTTCCCTGAGCTGCCAGGAAGAAATTAAAATATGAAAACGAACTTGGTGATCGAATGATAAAACAATTATTGAACTCGGCTATCGCAAAATATCGTGATTTGTCAGTGTCTCGCCGATCATAATAATTGATCAGCTCGCCAATGACAAATTACGATATTTTGCTCGACCTCGTCCAATAATTGTTAATTATCAACCCAGTTGATAAAACCAAATTATCACGTAAAATAGCGTGATTGTGTGAAACGGACCAGAGGGCGAAATTACACATTGTACTCGATCACTTTAATTTAGCGATGATTTAAATTTAACTACACTTAATTTTGCGATTTTCTGAAAAATCGCTAAATTAAAGTGTCGCCAAAATTATATGTATTAAAGTACCAAAGCTGCTTTTTTAATCCCTGAAAGGTATGACTAGCTGCCCCGGGAGTTTGACACAGAGTGCACAGAACAAATTATTTCTCTCACCTCAATGTAGCAGTTCTCTTCGCTTATAGATCCATCTGGTCTGAACTTGCTCGCAGGACTCATGAACAGATCGTCCGTTTTCACAAGTCTCACATAAATAGGTAGTAACGAATACTGTCGGTGCTTAGATGCGTAATCTTGAGCTAGCTGTATCACCATAGCCAAGGCATCATTGAGGTCACTCAGAGGAAAACACCATTCTGCCGTGCGGACACTGCAAATGACACAGCAACATCGTCGAAAGAGTCTCAAAATACGGGATAGGGGATGATTGTAAGTAAGCTTTAAAAGAGACCAATTTCGATATATTAAAACTCAGCTTAAAACAGTAGACCTCTGTACGAGGCTCTGGGGAATAACTACAGAGCAGAGCTTGTGGGGTTCTAATCTAGGTACCAGAGACAAGGCGGAAAAACCGCTGCTCATGCGCAGTAGATTTTGGTTTGTCTTCCCGCCTTTCTATTTTCAAAATGGCGGACAACGAATGAAAAACGAACACGTCATTGTCATGGCTCTTGGCAACATCTTGCTCTCTCAAGGCATTTATAAACAACTCGGCTAGTCTGGGCAATCTCCCGTGCAGATGTTTTGGCTGTCATCGAAAGGATCGAAATGGTGTTTTCAGTTTCCTGAGGCGACAACAACAGCTCTTCCGAGACGAAACTTTCAGCTTTTCCAAAGTCACCCGAGGTACCGTTTTTCCTTTTTTTTAAGGTCGTGTTAAGTTCTTTAAGGTTTTGAACCGCAAATTTTTGTAGCTTGTTTAATTTTACAAAACATATAAAATATGACTTTTTTTTCTTGCTGATGAAAATTTTTAAATGCTATTTGTTCATGGACTTCTGTTTTGTGGGCCGAGGAAAGAAAAGTGGAGGACGAATTCGTAAGTAGTGTACACAAATGCCTAATTTTGTTGTGTTTTTCGCTTGTGTGCTATTCATTCGTGCCTTGTTTTGCCACTTCAGTACTGCCATGAGCTAGTGCTGAAAACCGTGAAGTTGTAGTTTGCTTATTGAGGTTTAATGTGGCATTGTAGAAAGTTGTATTGTACATGTAATATACAGTTCGAAGGGTAAAATAAATTGCTCTTTGTATATTTTGCATGTGTGACATTGTAAGACTGTACTACTTCGCATACCACGATTCTTGTTCCTTGGCTACGCAGCTTTACCCGCAGCTGTGGGCTTCGTTATTGCAAATATTTGTCCATTGTGTTAACGAAAAACGCAATCCGCCGAAAGGGATTTTTGTTCCACTTACTGTGGAAACATTCGTTAATGTGAAGGCTTGTAGGTAAATCGAAATTCGCGGGCTCAAGTTTAGAGCTCATCAAGGTCGCGTGTTTTTTTGAAGTTGACCGCTGTCCAAGTGCTGGTTTTTGTTCGGATCGCGGGCTCATGTCAGCTTAACTTGTCGAAAAGAAGGCTGGATTGTTCGGAGGCCGGTTAACGCTAACCCAGATATAAAAGTTAACCAAATTTAATATATCTTTTTCTCAGTGTACATTTTTTTGTGCTGCTTTGTTTTGTGTATATCGTGATCATTGAAACTCAAAACAGGAGGCCCAACAGTATACAGAAAACCTTATCGTATTAAAAGTTACAAAACTCAGAAAACTCAAACCAAAATTACTCCTTTTCCTGGGTTAGCTTAATCGTGCTGGAGCTACGCTTTTAGGCTGGCCTAAATCTATATATTAGTTCACCTGTATCTAAGAACGGAGTAGTGTATGCGCCTGAAACTTCTTGTAAAAAGGGAATTAACCTCTGTTCATATAAAGAATATATGAATAAAACAGCTCTGCAATCGTAAAGGCTCCAGATTTTGCTATGCTGGGAACGAGGTTGTGGCTTTACGGGCCCTAAAAGTTTTCGGGTCTTTTGAGAAACGCACGCCTGGTCTCAAGCCCGTGCATGAAAAAGGTTCCTGATTTGTAGTCTTCAGTCGCTGTCGTGCCGTTTATGTGATGCTAATTTCCTGTGAAATGGAGGATATTACTGCCCTGTATCGGACAACAACCAAAAGTTGAAATTTTTCGGAAGAATCTCAATACTTTTCACTGTCGAAGAAGAGAATCTGCCCTTCGGACCACTTATTCTTTGTTAGAAGACTAGAGCTACCGACGTCGAATCAAAAAGTTAGAAGCGACTGTCGAGGAAGGCGCACATTTTTTTAGAATCTGTCAAATCTGTATCCCAAATTGTGTAGTTCAACACAGAGTCCAGGAATTAATTGAAATAACAAAGATTTACCGAATCGCGTTGGCAAAAACGCCAAAACATCTGCGCTGCAAACGCGATTCGCAATTGTATCCCTTTGCTCGGCACTTAGCGTAGAACGTTTTGAAAACTTTCGTTATGGCCTTGTCCAGATCTTGATCTTTGACAAACCTGTCAGCGCGCGAACAGACAACAACCTGAAAACCCGCCATCTCGAACATCACGTCACCAAGCGATAAGCACCTTACTCGCGACTCTACGTTCTCTATTCGATCTTAGAAACCAATCACCGTGTCTATTACATGAGAAAAGCTTTGGGAGGTCGTTAAGAGCCAATCAGCTTTCTAGTCCAGATTCTGGACTAGATAGATTTACTGGTTTGTCATTGGCTCGGCGCTATCAAAGAAATCGCGCCCATCTCACAACACTGAGACATGACTGACACCGGAAACCGAGCAAGACAAACCTCTGGAACCCAGGGTAGTGGAGTTTATTCCACAGGGATCTATATATTGTGTCAGACTGAATTTTAATATATCGAAATTGGTCTATTGCAATAAGCCATTTCCAAGTTGCTTTTACCTCAGTTTCAAAATGAGTCTTAGTGCACAACCTTCCATATGGAAATGAATTTTCTTGCACGTTCATTGTCATACATATCAAGCTCATTTCCTTATGAAAGGTTGTACACCAGGACCCGGTTGTTCGAAAGCCGGTTAATGTTAACCCAGGATTAAGCGTTAACTGCAGCATTATTTTTTCTTGTTTAAAAATGTTTTTCACCTCTAACGTTTGGTGTAGTTTGAGATTATTACAGCTTAAAACTGCAGGGCCAACAATATAACAAACACCCCACCAAAAGATTACAAAACTGAAATCAAAATTCTCGCTAACCCTGGGTTAGCTTAATCAGGCTTTGAACAACCCGGCCTGAAACTGCGTTTTTTTTTTCGGAGAATTTAAGAAAGCTATGCAACTGTAGAAACGGTCTCGGAATCTCATAACTGTCTAGTCTCAAACTCTCCCAGTCCCCTTCGTGTTTAGATTCCCCTACGACTTAAATCAGGAAATATGTTAATCCAACATAACAGATCAGTGAGATTCCGTGTTTTGTCAACTATTCGGCCTCCCTAACATCATAATTCAAAATAGTTCTTTCCAGTTTTCTCCAGTTTTGAGCCATATCGCCTCAGTCAATAAACAGAGGTAAACAGGGCAGAAGGCCGTAACCTTATAACCAGCCGTTAGGGACGGAATTTGGAATTCTAAGACACTCTTGCAGGATCGCAAAACCCTGCCTCTGCCAACCTCTTCCTTACCTACTACTTCTCCCCTGTAGAGAATGATTTTTCACTCCTAGAGCTACTCGCAGGCTAGGCTTGAATCCTTCTCTTTCCCAGGATCTTTCTTCTTCGCAGAAAAGAAAAACTCTTGGAGGTTGGGTTTGAATAGAGCAATACTCCAAATAGCTGGGTTGCGACAGAGAAAATTTTAACCCCTCCCCTTTCTCCACACGCTCGGCACCATTTTCCCATTCGTATTCTTTCTTTAATTATTTGCAACTTACTGAATATTGCCTTTTGTAAACTGCAACACATTGTACCACTTTTGCACATAAGGTGTCCTGAGCGAGAACTGCGACAAACCAAAATTAGTGATTCGCGGGATACAGTTGGGACAGCAAGGCCCGAAACAATTGGCACATCCCTGAAGACAGGATGCCATGCAGTCAGTCTGACAACAGCCTATCTCCCCTATCCCTCTTCCTCCTGGGCCACACCAGCACGCGCAGCACGCGGGACACTGGGGCGAGCGATCAGTTCTCTTGGCTTTCAGGTAGGCCATGCCGATCTCCATCTTGTTCCTTGTAGAACAAAAATTAAATATAATTGATTTTAAATTTATGTGGAATACCTGAAAATTAACTGGTGTCTCGATTTTGTTTTCTTTCTTATGATGTCACAGCTCAGATATAGCTAAGTGAATCATAACGCAGTCTATCGCGGAGAATTTAATTATGTATGTCAGGCTCCTGGTATGTAATTACCATGCGAGCATCTATTGAAAAAAAAATGCAGATGTGCTCGGTTAAATCATTTTCTATTGTACTAATATAATAGATCGGACTGCGTTTAGAAACCACCAAACTACAAGAAATGTCAGTCGAGTCTCCTAGTGTCTTACCCTCGTTTCATTGGGTATGGATTGACAAAGAACGAAAAGTACTGTCCATCTTCAGGATTATTGTACATTTGAGCGAACTTTGGTGGGACTTCAAACTGTTCAGATGAACGCCAGCGCACGTGTTCCACCTTCCTGATCTCCTCCAGATTGTACATGGGAACGCAACGGTATGTGATGGAGTAAACTACCCCCAAGCTTCCCAATCCTACTGCGCATGCCTTTAACACGTCATCGCTGTTGATCTCGACGGGCTCATCTCCATATTTGGTGTTGTCCACCTTTTCTTTGCAGTCTTCAAAGGTTTCTTCGCCGCCCTGTACCTTGACTTGGACTCCCCCGCTTATGATCATATGAACACCCACCACTAAAGTGGACTGAAAATGAACAGATATCATTATCCCACCCTGATTGGTTTTGCTATACTGTATTATACGATTGGCTTAAAAACTCGCGCCACTTTTTCCTCCAATCAGAAGTAAAAGCTTTGTGATTTGCTAGAATGGTTATTTTCATTTTTGTCTTATGACATTCAATTGAAAACCGTTCTAAGAACTGAAAGTAGAGGGAGAAGTTTCTAATATTTCTTCGCCTGCTACAATTTTAGCTTGTCATTATTTAGTCAACAATTTCCACCGTTTTCGTTGATACGCGACTTTCGAAAACAAAACACCCGCGGAAACGTTTCCAAAATTTCCGTCAATCATACATGTTATCGACAGATTGGATCGAAATCCACCAATCACAACCCGCCAGCAGACGTAAAGAAGTTCTGAAAGTCACACTAGTGGCTGTGATTGGTGGATTTCGATCCGATATGTCGATAGAACGCAAGACTGACGGAAATTTTGGAAACGTTTCCGCGGGTGTTTTGTTTTCTAAAGTCGCGTTTCAACGAAAACGGTGGTAACAAACCCAATAAAATAGGAACCTGAAAAACTAGCTCTTGGAGACTGACGAATAATTATCGATGTCCTAGAATGCCAGGATTACACCACATCCCCATCCTGCCGACCCTGCTGGTTAGAAAAAGCCACCTCACTAGCTACAAACGTCAGAACACAATATTTCTTGTTTCATTCTCTCGCGACAACCTGTCAGTCTGGCCATGACGAAGAAGCCCTGCATAGCTAGCCCAGCTGATCCCCTGACAGGCTTTCATTAGGGACATTGTTCACCGCATCATGATTGTTTCCCACAATACTTAACAACTCGTCAAGGAAATCATATAATTTCCATTGAAAGTTGAACTTTTGGTTTCATATATATGTCTTACCATAGTACCACTAAATAAACCTGACCCATGAGTGGAGGTGCTCGCCACACCTGCGACCGTTTGACCAGCGTAATTCCCCATCATGTCAAGCGCGAGGCCATATTTGGTGTCCAACTGCTCAACGAAATCAACAACGCGCATCCCAGCCTGGACTTCGATATCGACGTACTCCTTATCCGCGTTGTCCAGTCTAGACCAGGGTGCAGGTGTGATGAACTTTTTCAGGCCCGTCATTTCTAACAGTATGTCTTTTGTGTGCGTGAGGTGAGACCACGATGAACCCGTACCCACGGCGCGAATGGTGTAGCCATTGTCAGAAGCATACTTGCATAAAGCAGCAATTTGGCCAGGGGCATCAAGGCCTGAGTTAATAAAAGAATCAGTCAACATTCGCCTCTCAGCTTAGTCTTCTTCATATCTTTGATTTATGCCAATATATTTTACAAAACTGAACTCGGGAGCTCCAAGAGATATACTCACTGTGATGGTTAAAGCAACAGGGAATATTTGAGATTGTGACCAGTCTTTCATACTGGCGGACAGATGACTGGCTGTTATGCCAGATGACGAGCCACATATGTGCCTTGAATACAATAGGTAAATTTATCGACATAAATAACATCATGCCTTGACTAGATCTTTGTTTTTGTGTTTTTATGCAGCGAGTCATCTAGCGCGTTGGATGTTAAACGTTTTAATTATGTTTTTTCTCTTGCCGTGTTTGACTCAATCTGCGAGGGTAAAGTCTGTATAGCGCCAAAGTAGTATAATATAAGTCTTTCCTGGATAAATCTCTAGTTCACTGTAGGGCTACCTCCAGCTTTAAATTTGGGGTTATAGGCAGTGACCTGGATAGAGAGGGGTTTTGTAAAAGTTAAATGAGGTAGTGGTAGGGTTAGGTCAACCTCCAACCAAGTGGTCCCGTGATGCCGTCGGAGCTTGTCCCAGTTTCTGTAGCTTGAAGCTACTGGAAGCCTCCCCCGTGGATGGGATGATCTGTTCTAGAGTTAAACCCCTGCATTAAGCTCGCTGGCACCCATTTAGTGCAATTTACCCATTTATTTACAGAGAGACACTGTGAGAGTAAAGTATCTTGCTCAAGAACACAACATAATGACTGGCCAGGGCCTAAACCCGGACCCGGCTGCGCCCTAATCATTGAGCACTCAATCTACCGACACAAAAATAAAACCCGAAACTAGAAGTGATAAAAAAACGAAGAGGGGAGGGAGCAAATCTCTCTCTCTAGTCCTCGGCTACGTTGTTTTTTTCCTTTTACTAGGAGCCCATTACCCGGTGCTTCCATCTTCCATACTGACCCTCTGAGTCAACCCTGCCCCCTATCTTTTTTATTTTTAAAAACACCTCCCACGGGGGCTTTCACGGGTGTTTTTATAATAGCCAATCATCAGAGAGTAGTGGTCCTCTATTGTTATGCGTCACATGCAGGCTGCACGAAGGCATTTCAATAATGGCGGAAAGCGAGGAAAGTTAATCATGCTTTGGGATGTTGTTATTCGGACGTGAGAGCGTTTTCGCGGCAAATTAAAAAAAAACTCCTGCAGATATCACAGTTCTAAAAATAAAAAGATACTAGACAGGGTTGACTTGAGGGTACAAGTCGTATGGAGGCTCCGGGCAATGGACTCATGCTTGTACCTTTTCATCTGGCAGGCATGTGACTTGCCTATGATAATTCTGACCGGTCTTAACTTCTATTCTTGTCATTATATTTTTCTTGCTACATACCAGTTTCCAGTTGATTTTTGATGTCGTCGTGGTCATTTATTCCATAAATTTCTTCTGGAAAGCTGTAAATGGTTCCGTTTTCGGGTTGATAGAGGTCAACGAGAGGTTGTACCTGTTCCATTCCATCAAAGTTGTACCAGACGCGGCGCCCGGTGTATGTGCAAAAACGAATGCACGGAAAGATGCACTGGTAAGACCAGCGCATATTGTAACAGCGATCCAATCTATTGCCCATTGCTTAGAACTCTGGAAAGTAGATTGGTTAATGAAAATAAACAATTGTGAAAGATGACAAATTCTAAGTTCGGTGAATAAGTGTTAAGGGTGAAATGTTAGCTCTTCGATGTTGGCTCAGGGGTTTCACAAATAGATATAAATAACACCTTGTTGGCATTTAAAAAGTTTCATGACAATTATCTTGGCTTAGCCGATCTTCTCTTCTCAGCAAACTTCAGCATTGAAATGTGTAAACAGGAGATCAATAATTGGATGATACTTAATGGTCTTAAGATTAATGAGGAGAAAACTGAGTTGCTTTTACTCAGCCGTTAACAGCTCAGTCCTTCATTGGAATTTGTTCATGTTGGAGGTGAAACTATTCAACCGTCTTGGAAGACCACATTAAAAAGACAAGAGATGTGATTTCCATTTAACTATTATTAGTAAGATAAGATCATATTTGGATCGTGACTCTACTGAAGCAATTATTCATGCTTTTGTGACTACCAACTTGGAATAGTGTAATGCGATTCTATATGGGTTACCAAAATAATTTCAAATGTTACTAACGTTTTCACAAAATTTAACCCTTTAAGAGGCACCGCCGCACAGATGCACAAAGAGCTATTAAGAACGGAATTCGATGGTACATTTTGCCAAAAATTCAATTTTCTAGTCGATAGATTTTCTTCATTTTTTCCCTAAAAGTAGAAAATCAGTAGAGAAAATGATCCATCGAAAGAAAAATTGGGGTCACCGAACATCCAAGATCGTTAAATCCAGGCAAAGCTCCAGCAATGGCCATCTGCCCTATCATTTGTTTATTTTATGACTTAGCGCGCGCGCTCATGCATGACGTGGCATGTGAATTTGCGTGCGCAGTAAGGATGCGCAGAAACAATTAGCGCGAACGTCCTTAAGTATCGTAATAAGAAATAGCACACAAACTGATGTGACAAACATGACAATAAAACGCATGTTGGAAAACAAAATTATTTAACTTGACGTTTCGTATGTTTCGAGATACATCTTCAGAAGTGAATGTTTAGAATACACGTAACAACTAAAATTTAAATTTAAGGTAAGTAACTAATTAACGATAACAATGACTAGGCTGAGAAAAATTTGCATATAAGAGATGCAAACTAATACAGATAAAGCTTTTCGCTCCTGACATTATCATTTAGGGTAGGTTTAAGTTCCTGAATTAGTAGAGTCTTCTTTATCTTGCAGTGAGTATCAGACCGACCTTTTGCTAATATCTCAAAGTGGTTACATGGATTTTTATTTGTGACCAGTTGACGTGACGTGATCTGCGATAGCAGATGCATGACAGGTACTTATGATCCCTTGTTGCAGAATGGTCATCCTGCTGGTGTTGTCAATTACAACATTAATGATGCTTTGATCAGACAGGAAAACAGACTGAGGAATCCAGCCACCACAGTTCCCAAAAAGGAAACAATGTTCGTTCTACCTTATTTAGGGGTACAAAGTAAAATTGTCACTAAACAGCTTAAGGACGTTCGCGCCCATTGCTACTGCGCATCTCTAGTGCGCACGCTATTCATTGGCTACGCGCGTGCCACGTCATTTTCAAGCGCGCGCACCGAGTCGAAAACTCAACAAAATATAGAGCTAATGGCCTTTGCGTTAACTTTGTGTCTGAATATTTTTGTTGGATGCTCGGTGACCCCCACTTTTTTTTCGGCAGATCACTTCCTTTTATGATTCTTTCCATTATACTAAAAAACACAAAAAATCTGTACGTGGGAAGTTTTAATTATTTCTCATATACTATTCAAAAAGGAGCGAATTGGTACATGGATACAGGTGTGCGTAACTTAGACGTTGTATTTTTTAAGGCTAATTCTAGCTGATTTAATGGCATATGTAGCAAAGATCTATCAAATAGGCCTATATATGCTGTGTTAAACACACATAACTTAGATATGATTCTTCAACTTAAATATATGCCGATAGTAATGAATCCGGCCAGAATCACCTCAGTGGCTGGAAATCCTAGAAATGCTATGATCTGTGATGCGCCTTATCTTCAAAACGAGTTCGGTGACCCCCGATTTTTTTTACGTTTTTCATCTAATCTTATCATTTTCTACCTGCAGTCAAAGTTTTAAAAAAATCTGTACGTGGGAAGTTTTTGGGCGCGAACGTCCTTAAGACCTGCATTAATAAATTTTATGGCTGCACTGATCTTAGAGTGATTTTCCAAGCTCTCATCTCAAGATGTCCTTTTTTCCCTACAAAGAAAGGATCAACAATTCCCAAATGTCAAAAGTTGCGTATAAGGCTAGTTGTTGGGACTGCCAGGATATCTACATTGGAATAACAAAACGTAGATTGCTTCTGGGTACCAGAGGTTTTTCTCGCGCGGCGGATGGATTAGAGACATGACCGACACCGGAAACCGCGCAAGATAAACCTCTGGCACCCAGGGTAGTAGATTGCATGATAGAAAAACTGAACATTTTAAAGCCATCACAAGTACCTGTCATTTATCTGCCATCGCACACCACAACACGTCAACTGATCACAACTTAAAATGGGACCACTTTGAGATATTAGCAAAAGGTCGGTCTGACATTTGAAGTGAATAAATCGTAGATGGACACCAAACAGTCCCTTACCAACCTGGGGTTCTCTTTTGGGGGTGGCGCGGGGGTAAACTGTCTGGTAGTGTTCTTGATCCATTTTAATCCCAACAATTCCATTTTAATATTACTTCAAATTTCACTCCTATTCTTTGTTTTCATGTGACGTCATTATTTTCCAAAATTACAAATTAGCAATCCTACTAGCGTTTTAGAGTCATCAGGCATAAGACCTTGTCAAAACTTGGCATTTTACGACGTTTAAGCATGATAGGTCTCCTCATTTTCTTATAGAGGACATTTGAATTTCCAAGTTTAAGCGTTGCGTGACATTAAATGGCGGTCCGAGAAGGATCACGCGTAGGTCAAAAGAGCAGTTATCGCTTACGTTTTTGGTAACTGAACAGTTCTTGCACTAGAAGAAGTATTACTTTCAATGTCTCAGAACTCTAGAGTGATAATTTTTCGTTTCAGTGGCAAAACTCAATGACAGATGTTTCTGTTGGTTTCCGGCCGCCATGTTGGTGCTCCTCGGAGGGGCACCAACATGGCGTCTCCTACAAAACTCTCTAAATTTAGGTGAAACTGTTTACCGAATAACGCGGTAATGAAAAACCGCACAGACCTAAATCTCGGTGATGTGTCTTGTTTATCAATTATCTATCATATACCTGATTCTTGACTTAATTTATTTAACGGTTAAGATTTTTATTTTCGATGCAAACCACCAATTCATGTTTATCCCGCCTTAACAAGGTTATCACATTTGGCAACATCATGCATGCAAAATGGCCTCCAAATATTGCTCAAGTGGCATACAAATGAATATTATAATCATAGTATAGACTTCACATCTTTCAATCGTGCACATCGACTGCTGGCTGAACTCGTTGTATTGCCATAACGTAGATAACTAGGCAATCCGTAAATAGGTGAATCGGGTTAGGCGATTGCATCAGCTGTAAAATGCCTCGAGAACTTTTGAAATGTCTAATTCATAATTTTGTTAATATAATTTGCTCGGCTTTTATCACGTAAAACCTTGTGGTTATGTTACCATTTAACCTTATCGCAGAGCCTTCCCTAGCTTCTTTCTGCGCGTTATATTTCAAACCGTAATCTAGTGCCCTGGCTCCTTGCTGCGTGAATAAGCGTAGTGCAACTGATACGAAAAGAAATCAAGCAGTGGATATAGGGAAGAGGTCCTGGGAACCAGGCCCCCCTTACTTTAGATAAAAAAAGAAAATTGCATAAGGAAGAAAAGCCGGTAGGGCAAGAAAAACAAAACGCACCCATTCACCCGTATCTCAAGGTGTGGATTCGTCACTGATGAAGAACAAGACTCAAGTTTTGTGTTAATTCATGGATGTATCGTGACTTAACACCTGCTCTTATTGACAGTTTTTAAAACATGAATCAGTTCCGTTTGAATGTTAGAATGCAGATTTCAGTCAAGATTTTACTTTTAGACTCACAGTTCGTTGACTAACTGGCTGCGCCCAACTCACCTGCGAATTCATGTGTTATTATATAATTTATAATATGTAAAATACAGGAATGTGTTAACATGATCAGTTCCAAATATTCTTACCAGAGTTTCAGTTCTTGTCTTGAATGTCCGGCTGCTATGCTTCCAACTGTTGGTAGAGCTGGCTTACTTCACAATCACTAAAACTGCAAGCTGTAGTACAGTGTTCCTGTTTGGTAAAATGGCTTAGCCTTTGCCCTCTTACCCTCATATATGATGTATGTATGCACCGGAAGTTTTGAGTGGGACTTGGACTGGGGTGAGTTATAAATAAGACGAACATGATTCAGTTCAGTTTTCATGAATTCCTATGATGAACACCATTGCTCGTGTTCAGTGAATGAAATGTTTCGACCATTCTGTTTGAGTTTTATGGTGACATTCAGGGCGGAAACTATTTCATCCTCACTACTATAGAATTGTAAACAACAATGTAGAAATAAGCGATATAAAGAAGTTGCGTTTCTGTGTGATCATGGCACCATTGTCAAGATGATCATGAAAACATTCTGTTCCGCTAGATCTGCAATAATAAATAGCACAGCTGCATTATATTGTGAAATTTGTTATCAAAGGAAAAAAAAATTAACGCTAGGGGTCACTTTGCGATGCATCTCATCCAGTAGTAGTCTCCTTCGCAACCGTTATTAGGGTTGCCACGCGTTGCCTGACGACTGTAACAAAGCTCTTCGGAACGTCTTACGGGATTGGCTGAGAATTGAAAATGATAAATAAACAAACAATATCAACAATGGATCCTTGGATCCTAAGAATTCTAGGCGTATAAAAACAATAGAGCTTCGTGCTAACAAAATCAAATGAAATTAGTGGTTTTAATTAAAGAGCTTCATAACAACAGAATGCTACTCAAACAGGGATACGCTCATGTTGTATGGACCTGAATGGTTATATGGTAAAATTTTGAGTCTGCTCATATACATCGTTGCTTATCTCCGAGTTCAGTGGCATAGAGCAACTAGGAATATACCTGAATGAACGGTTTTTATTCCGCTACTGTATGTTAGTAACTACTTAACTTAGAGGTTTTCCTTTTTTTAAAGAAAAAATCTCAAGTTAAGAAACTAAGAATATTGTATAGAAAAATGTGCTTCAGCGTATTTGCACAGTGTTCGTGAATGCACAGGTGGAATGAATGTTTTCATCTCGACCGATTATGCGACAGTTTATCAGTTGCGTGCTGCGTGTCAGGATTGATACGTATGTCAGTTTTCACAGCACGTAACCCAAATTTGCCAAAAAATGCCGAGGAAGACCAGGGACCGCTGAGACCACGTCAAAGTGGTAAGGTTAAAAAGTCTGGCCAAGCTGAAGCAAGGTTACTGTTCAACCGTTGTTACTTTCAAGTAGGAGGACTAAAAAGCAACCCAAGCAAAATATTTGTAAAACTTTAGGCTTACCAGCCCTTTTTTCTCCGCGGTCCTTGTATTACTGCGATTTGCCGCATTAATTTTTGCTCAAGACACGTCTAAATTTACGGCTAAATATATAATTACTTTGGTTCTTACCTTATAGGCTCCTGTAACACTGGCGACTCGCGGCACTTAATTATCAGCCAAGTTAAAATAGTTAAAATAAGTTAATATAGTTAAAATAGTTAAAATAGTTTCGTAAATGTTTAGTCTTCGTTTTTAAGTACTATGTTATATATTTAAGGTTAATGTGTGCGGCTCTTTAGAAGACCACTTTTTAGTGAAATGATCCCGTGGGCAAATAAAGTTATTGATTGATTGATTGAACCTCACCGCAAAGTTACAAAACTGAAATCAAAATTCTACCTTTTCCTGGGTTACCTTAATCGGGCACTGAACACCCCGACCAAGGAGCTACGCTTTTAGGCTGGCCTAAATCTATAAATTACGTTAGGGGCTGAGTAAGTTTCGCATGGTGAAGTGGTAAAATGTACAACTGCCATCGTTTTCCTAGGGAAAATTGCGGCATTTCCCGCATGCGCAATTCAGTTTCTCCGTACATGGCTAGATAGGGCTACTTGCATCGCCGCTTCCTGATCTGCGAAAACGTTTCCTTAGAAATTCGCGAAAGTCTTTCATTTGAACAAAGTAAATTAGGACATCTGTTACACAGTTGAGATATGCGATACTTCCAATGGCATGGCGAATTATAAAATCTGTTGAAAAGTCTCGGTTTGAATGAGCTAGCAGGGTGTTCGCTATCTGATAGCCGAGAAAAATAAAATAGCTGATGATAAAGGTGAACGTAATGGTAATAAGAAGAGAAATTCCTCTTATCCTGACTGCCCTCATCTTTGCCTTGAAGACATTGTTAAGCGGACCATTGCCAACCTTTCTGTTTCCTCTGACCCACACAGTTTTCATCAAGCAGATGTTGATGTAAGTTATGAATATACCTGGGAGAACATATTGTACTGGAAAAAAAACCACGAATATTATTTTAAATGGGTAAAACTTCGGGTCGTTACGTGTCTCATCCGAAAATGACGTGGTTAGTCGAGTCGGAAGAAAACAAAATAATGAGCTCAATGACTTGATATCTGAGTGCATTCTACATTGTTTTAATCATTTTTGTTCCTTTTACAGCTGGACTTGGTTGCTACAACAGCTTTCCGTCAGATCGACTAGGAAACTTCACTGATGAGATCCAGTGGTCTGGTCTCTTTTCGTCACAGATGCAAAAACTTGTAAAGAAATGCGCTCAATTGGCGGCTAAGAAGCGAAAGAGATTCTTTGCATTGAAAGATTTTGGCAATTGTCACGGAGCTCGGGCGTTCTCCTCTGGCAGTGGATCAAAAGGAACCCGGTGTATTTTTGGTGTAGGTGTTAAGAGCCATTTCTTTGTATACGAAATTTCCTCGTAATCGCTACCAAACTCATCTCAGCTGTCGACAAAAATAGTACGAGCGAAACAAAATGCGATAGAAAAAAGGGAACTGAATTTTAGCTGTTTGTAAACTTGAGAAAACGCTGATGATTAATCGATGAAATATTCTCTGCTCTTTACTAGATTTGTTTTTATTTATGTGTGATTAAATTTCATTTTTAAACCATTTTACAAATTTATTGTGAGAAAAAAAAATAAATAAAAGTTACTTAGCAAAATAAATTGTGCGCATGCTCAGTTACTTTAACAGATGTAATGGCCTGAGGTTAGAAGTGAATGACGGGAAGATAAACGCGAACTCTGGGTACACTTTCAAGTCCGAGTCGGTGTCAACCGGCAAATCTTGACAAAGATTTGTTTCGTTGTCTTTTGTGCTGAGATGCTACAACAATTTTCACCAAACGTCAAAAGGCTACCATTATCATGTGTGTTTCTTTCATATAGTGAAACTTTACACTGCGAAAATAAAATAGATAAGGAGCTTTGATAACTTAACCAACAAAATCGAAATCTTTATTCGAGTTGATGAAAGGAAGCTCATCGCAACTTTGCTGATTATTTCTGCTGTATTCACATATTTTCATGTTTTCAGCTAAGCTTTTAATACGTTCTTAAACATTTGTCAACCTAAACATCTTCAAGAACTCGAGAGATTACATGAGTTCGATGATACTTTTTTACACTAAAGTGTAGCCTGAATAGACCACTTTCGATTAAAATTCAGCTTGGCAGTGGAGGGTTGTCCAATACACCCGCATTGTAACGATCCGTTAAAAGCATATTCAGTTCGTTCCATCTGTACGGATGGTTAAGTGCCCTTACGCTTCGTAGAGTACAGTTCACGGATCGTATATTGCATCTCATTAGGGAGACTTACCGCAAGGACACTTTACGATCCGTACGAATCGAACGAAATGAATTTGCCTTTAGCGGATCGCTACAGTGCGGGTGTATTGGACATGACTGTGGCAGTGAGGCTTAGTGGACACAAACATCGGAAACTGAATGACCATGTTTATTTATTTTATTTCTTTAATTTATCGAAAGTGGCCTATTTCAGCGGACTCCTCCGCTCAGTAAGTCACTCGGGAAGAGAGACGACGTCTTACTCCCTGAGTGACTTAGCGAGGGGAGGAGGCGGCTGAAATTCAGGCTAACTAAAGTGCGGAAGTCCAATTTGTTATGTTTTACTGACTGTACAAAACACGCATCGGCGGTCGCTCCTATTTATCGACAACAGACGATTTATTGGGTTTTTACACAAACAAAACTAATCAGCATCTACAGACATAAACCTATTGTCACTTATTGGGCCTTGATGAAACGTTATGAGTTGCTTACAATTTATATATTAGGCGAAATTCAAACTTGCATGCAGCTATTTTTTTTTCAGTTACTTTTTGGTCACGAAACCTCTGGCGAAATCCTCGCAAGCGTGTGGCCATAGGAGGAAAACTTTGAAGTCCTGAAACTCTACTAGATCCAAATACATATCCAGCCAGTTTTTTTGCTGTGTTATGAAAAAGCTGTTAATCTTGCACATATGTGAAATTTAAGAGTGAAGTAATGAGAACTTTTTTATAAAAAAAGGGGCGAAAGACCACTTGGTCAGTGATCTAAAGCGGGACATACCTGAATTTGACCCTGTCTTACTTTACTCAAACTGCATGGAGCAACATACGACGAAAATATTTAAGCAAATTTCCAACGGACTTAAACGCGTTACGTTTTGGTCCACAGGGCCGTAGCCAGGCTTCAGAACAAGACGAGGCAAGTTTCTAGCGCCGACGGCTTATTTCCCTTTCGTAATTAAGCTAGCGATGCCAATTTAACGGTCAATGCCATCATTGGTAACAGCCTTTCAGAATGAACGTTGCCATATCTGGCTTTAGTTTAAGCCTGGACAAGGAAGAAACTGGTTGCAATTTGTTGATGGAGTAAAACCTACTCACCAAATTCTTATTTGTTCATATTCACACTGGTTTGCTTGCGGTTGGCTTATATTTCATAGCCTGCGTGGCAGGCGTGAAAGGGGAAAAAACGAGCGCGCGAAGCGCTTACTCCCGCGCTAGCGCTCCTTTTGACCCTTTCCTTCCCATTCTACAGCCTGCCATGCAGTCTATTTATTTCATGGTTGGGGAAACTCAGATTTTGCGAAAATTTTAGTGGTTTAAGAAGGATGTTAAAATGCAGAGGTTCCGGGTTCGATACTAGGTGGATACTTAAAGATTTTCCCTTATCTCATTTAAGAAGAGAAAAATTTGTTGATAGCTAAAAAAATCTGTAGGTGTGGCAAAAATGGCATCGCTTGTTTACGAAAGGGAAAACTGCAGCGCCGAAGGCATTTTCCGTGGCAGTTTTCTCCAAAAAGTCAATCTTGGGCAAGTATAGAAGTTCCCTTTTTTATTGCTGAGCGATATTGGTGCCAAGTTAATGACAATCTACATTTTAAAGCATTCAAAAATGTCATGACACGTATTATAACAATAAAGTGAATCCACGAGAATAGCCAACGTTCATGGATTTTATACCGTAGATAATTAGAAGAAGTTGAAGTTAGTTGTTAGATGATATACAGAATTACGCTCACGTATCAATTATCTGTTTCGATACACTGTTGCTTATGTTCTTCAACTTTAAGATAACCATGTCATAATATTGCCATCTCTTGTACTTGTAGGACTACGAAGTCACTAACGTTCAGTAAGTTTCTCCCTTAAAGGTTAAAAAAGTAAGAGTATTTTGCCCGTTGTTTATTCTTTACTGAAAGCTAAGGCAATCTGTCTGTGGCCAGAGCCATCCCATTTCTTTAACGCAGAAATACTGCCAATTTCTGTTGCTTTACGAATTTACGCTATAGTAAGCCCGTCAGTTCAGCCTCGCATTAGCCATGCTTGTTCGGGATCAGGTTTTAAGGCGGGATTCTACCCGAAGGCCTTATTTTGGCTGGGTATTATGGTTTTAACGCAAATGTCTCTTTGATGTTTCAAGCAGTCAAAAATCTCTATTCTCATCTCACACATTTGTGTTTTAGGTTGTTTTGTAAATTTTAGGGGGATTTTTGAGTACATTTGGGGATAAACAGTTTTTCTCAAAGGATTAGAAACATTTATGGAAATGGGAAATTTGGAAGATTTGATGTTGTTTTAAAATTAGAATTTGAAGTTAAAAATTGGTAGACCGGCGTACAACAACTGAGTTGCCCACCAACCCGGGATGCCCTTTTGGGGGCAATCAACTCTCTGGTGGTTTTCCTAAACTATTTCTTTTTCCATTTAATCTCTCTTCAGTTCAACTTGCTAACATTTCACTTAAATTCAGGTAGAACCCCGCCTCAAGCCTTCTCAGTGAGCTGAAGGAATGTTCGCATTGGAAGGGTCAACAGAAGCTGTAAAATGGTCCATATGCTTGGATAGAATTCTTCATTGTAATTGCTAACTGCTTGTTGAAAGCTTTGGATTTGCTTAGCAAGAAATCTCCCACACCGGCTCTTAGCATCGCAGATAAAACACGGGAATAATGGTAACCTTTGATGTCACACGGCTTGCCACCGTTATGTCGTGATACGTCACTTTAATGGCCCCTCTGTAACCGTAACTTGAAAAACCGCCACTATCATTTCACATGAAACGAATTAACCTCATTACTGATAGCTTATATAAGCTGGTTTTATCACAACCAATCCAATTTTTTCTAGGGATTTTTTTCTCGATTAAACGTTTCTTCAAGAAAAGGCCAAAATCAAGACGAAGGAACTGCCTCGTCTTGCCTCATGCTAGCTACGGCCCTGGTCCAAAAGTATAAAAGATTTTGGGAATTTCGGTCGCTATTTCCCCTGCGCGACATCCGCAAAAATCCTCGCAGCATTATACGCGCGCGTTCCGCAGGCAATGGTGCAATTTGTTCTAAAAATAAAAAAAAATGTCCTCTATCATAGGGACAGCCCCGATACTTGAAATGGCGCGTGCTTACGGTACCCGTCCCCGATAATGGCTCCTCCTTCAACTGGACACAATACTAAATGAGACGATTTTGAAATTTTAGCAGCCGGGCGTCAGATATTCATTGTAAAATTAAAGAGTCTAGATTTATAACGATAATGTGGGTAGCGAGAAACTTTTTCTTTACCAGCCTATTATATCTTTTCCAGCAGACTTAGATAGGTCTGTATACTATCAGTTTTCCACAATTGTCTTCATTAGGTTCCAGTCTTTCCCTTTAACATTTAAATCTTATTGTATTATATCCAACCGTCATTTCTGAGGATGTTGAGGCATACGAAACGTTAAGTCATTAACCAAAGTTTTTTATAACATGCGTTGTTTTGTCATGTTTGTAACCACAGTTTGTTTATTATTTCTGTTAAAGCTGAAATGGCCGAAGAATAAGAGTTTGTACGATTTGGTTTTAATCGTCTCAGAATTAGTACCTATTAGGGGTGGAAAAACTTCAAGCCACGCCTACAAAACAGGGCCTTGGTACCTCTTAGAGATTCTTTTCACAATTTCCAACGAGCAGCCCCGTCTTTGTTACATGGGAGTCCCCCCCGGACTGTCAGCAGTTGCTACTGGATCGGAGGGGGCCCCTTACATTTCACCGTTATGCCGGCTATGCGTTACTTTGTAAAATTATGACAAAATTGCAACACTCCGGCGGCTTTCCGGTTGTGACTTGGGTTTAAAACTTCTTATTCTCCAAAAGTGTCTGTTATCTTTGCATTCAGCGCTTCCGTAAAGACGAGCATTGATTTTATCAATCTAAGATTATAGTGGGGCGGGGGTAAACGTGCAGGCTGTTTTGACGCTGCTTAACATGCCAATAACAGTTAATAATGGTTGCGCTTTTATTTTTCAGACCGTAATCTAATGCCCTGACTACTCGCTAGTTTACGTGAATAAGCGTTGTACAACTGATATGAAAACAAGATAATAAAGCAGTGGCGGATCTAGGGAAGGGGTCCGGGGGCCCGGGTCCCCCTTATTTTGGGTAAAAAAGAAAAAAATGACAAGAAACAATAGGCGACAGGGCAAGACAAACAAAACGCCCCTCCTCCACCCTTATCTCAGGGTGTGGATTCGTCACTGAAGAAGAACAAAAACTCAAGTTTTGCTGTGTGTTTAGATTTCATCATGGGTGTATCGTGACTTAAAACCTGCTCTTATTGACAGTTTTTAAAACATGAATCTTCCGTTAATTTGAATGTTAGAATGCAGATTTCGGTCAATATTTTACTATTAGAGACTCATAGTTCGGTGAATAACTGGCTTCACCCAACTCACCTGTGAGTTGATGTGTTATTATATGTACAGCAATGTGTTAACATGATTAGCTCCAAATATTCTTACCAGAGTTTCAGTTCCAGTCTTGAATGTTCGGATGCTATGCTCCCAACTGCTGGTAGAGCTGGTTTACTTCACAATCACTAAAACTGCAAGCTGTAGCTACAGTGTTCCTGTTTGGTAAAATAGCTTAGCCTTTGCCCTCTTACACTCATATATGACGTATGTATGCAACGGAAGTTTTGAGCAAGGCCTGGACATGGCACAGGGTTAGCCTCGACCTAAAGTAAAATACTGACAAATTCTAGCGAGAAGATGACCTGTTTACAGCTCTGTGTATTGTTTAATTTTCAAATTTGTGGCACTTTCCCGCCGGTATTTATAACATGTTTTTTTCAGGTCGAGGCTAACCCTGTACAAATGCGTTGTCGGTGCTTTTATTCAGCGGTCAGAGCGAATTCCAAACTGGACTATTTAGTTTTCATGATCATGTTGAACACCATTGCTCGTGTTGCAGTGAATGAAATGGCTCGACCATTCTGTTTGAGTTTTATGGTGACATTCAGGGTGGAAGCCATTTCATTCCCACTACTATAGAACTGTAAACAACGTCATTTATAAGTGAAAATAAGCGATATAAAGAACTTGCGTTTCGGTGCGATCGTGGCGCCATTGTCAAGATGATCATGAAAACATTCTGTTCCGCTAGATCTGCAATAATAAAAAGCACAGTTGCATTATATTATAAAATTTGTTACCAAAGGGAAAAAAATAATTAACGCTAGGGGTCACTTTGCGATGCTATAGCATCTCATCTAGTAGTAGTCTCCTTCGCAACCGTTATATTAGAGTTGTCACGCGTTGCCTGACGACTGTAACGAAGCTCTTCGGGACTTCTTACGGGATTGGCTGACAAAATGATACTATAATATTAACAATGGATCCTAGAATCCTAGGCCTATAAAAAAAATGGAGCTTCGTGCTAACAAAATCCAATGAAATTAGTGATTCTAAAGAGCTTCATGACAAGAGAATGCTACGGAAACATGGATACGCCCATGTTGTATGGACCTGTATAGCCATATGGTAAAATGTTGAGTCTGCTCATATACATTGTTGCTTATCTCCGAGTTCAGTGGCATAGAGCGACTAGGAATATATCTGAACGCTGTGCTAGTCCATCGCATGTCCCTTGCATATAACTCACCCGTACCTGCAATTTATACATGCACTGGACGGAGAGAAACGGCGCTGTCACACGCAAGACTCAAAACACAACTCGATGACCCCGTGCATGGCTTAAATCGGGTCCTGTCGATCCGGAGTCCAACATTGCCATGAGTCCATTGCTCCTTCACCCTTCTCGAAGAGAGCTGATTAAAAATGTCTTCTGCGTCATTTATTTAAACAAGACCATAACAGCAGACTTTTCATTACTATTTATTTATGTTACTTAAATCCATAACCTCAAAAACAGCACTGTCATGGAGCAAAAAGCTACGTGAAAAAAGAGATATAACACACTATTCCTTACACAGTGTTGGACGGAGTCTATCCGTGTTTTGAAGTCCGCTACATAGCTGTTAAGACGGAATCCACCGGACTGTCGGAGTTGAAAATGTGAAAATGTACATTGATACTTGCGCGTTATAAGTAAATGAAATAAGTAAATGAAATGAGTTCGGGTAACAAATGGACAAAACTTTCCTAGCAAGATTATATTTACATTGCATCGCAAACATCTCCCCGACTGTGCTAAATATCTTCTCAAAAGAAATAATTTCCAACAACACCAAATTTTGAAATTCTTATAAAACACTTGAAAGTACTGGTGAAATTAAAGTGACGATAAAATTTGCAGAAGTTCTTTAAGCTTTGAATTTGATATTCTTGAGTTCCTATGGGAAATTGTTTCTAGTGTTATTCAGGCAACTATCTAAACTTTTCGCTTTTATAAAATGCTAAAAGGACAGAAATCATTGGTGGTTAAAATAATCTGGTATAAGGCTTTTGACAACTAGCAACTGAAATTGCTTGATTTCCTATCGAATTTCGTCTTAAGGCGGGGGTAAACCCGAAAGCCGTATTTTGGTTGGGTTTTATGTTTTTAATGCAAATATCTCGTTTACGTTTCAAGCACTCAAGAATCTCTATGCTCATTTCACATATCTATGTTTTGGGTCGTTTTGTAAATTTTTTGGTGATATTTAGGTATATTTGGAGATAAATAGTTTTTCTCAAAGGATTAGTAAAATTTATGGATATAGGAAATTTGGAAGATTTGGTGTTGTTTTAAAATTAGAGTTTGAAGTTAAAAATAGGTAGATACACTCCAAACAGTTGCCCAACAACCTGGGGTGCCATTGTGCGGCCGGGCAACTGTCTGGTGGTGTTCCATAATCCTTTTTTTCCCTTTCAACCTCTCTTTAAACTTACCAAAATTTCACTTAAATTCAGGTGTACCCCCGCCTTAAACTGGCCTCCTCAAGAAAAAAGAAGAGCGACTGGTACCTAATCTGGTACACTTACCCACAACTCTTAGCGCACGAAAATCTTTGTTCACACTATTCAAGTACAAAAGAAAGGTAAGGCAAAAAAAAAAAAGAAACTATAGAAAACGAAATGACAGAGATTGTATTTAACAATTAGATTATGAGCTCGAGATTTCTGTGAGGTGATAGTTGATGAGGCCGAAGGCCGAATCAACTATCACTTCATAGAAATCGAGAGCGAATAATCTAATTGTTTTAGTAGAATTCTTACTACAATTAAGTTCAAATAACGGTTCCAGTTATTTCCCGACGTATTATTAAACTTTGCGCGCCTTAAAAAGATCGCTCGGATTAAATTATCATTCAAAATTGAAGTTGTGTACACGGGGGCATCATTTTTGAAATAATTTCAACACTTCTCAGGTCAAGAAACCGTAAACGTCCTTTATTTAGTCTTCTCAGTATTTTAATTATCCATTTTTATCAAAATTTTCCCCCAAAACTTTGGCAAAACGAAAAAAACGTCGTCATTTTGTAAACTAGCTCCAGCCACTGCACACTAATGGCTGATAGTGTGTAATGGCTCAGCCAATCAGATTACAGCATTTGCATTAGTATACTAGTAGACTTCTACTAAAACTATATATGAACAATTTGAGTCAGTGTGCAACAGCCAAAGTAACAAAGCTTTCGAGTTGGCTGTTTCTTATAAACACGTACAGAAAAGTTGTACTGAGCATCTTCATGCATGTCGTTACCTCCGGGACAAATTTTGAAAAAGTATGGCTTTCCTTGTACGTTGTGAACTGAGTAAGGTTTGCATGGTAAAATGGTAAAATGTACAGCCGCCATCGTTTTCCTGGGAGAATTGCATTTTCCGCATGCGCAATCCACGAGTTTCTCCGTACATGACTAGATCTGGCTGTTTGCATCGCCGCTTCCTGATCTGCCCAGACGTTTCCTTAGAAATTCGCGAAAGTCTCTCATTTGAACAAAGTAAATTATGACATTTGTTACACAGTTGAGATATGCGATACTTCCACTGGCATGACGAATTATAAAATCTGTTGAAAAGTCTCGGTTTGAAGGAGCTAGCAGGGTGATCGCTATCTGATAGGCGAGAAAAACAAAATAGCTGATGATAAAGGTAAACGTAATGGTAATAAGAAGATAAATTCCTCTTATCCTGACTGCCCTCATTTTAGCCTTAAAGGCATTGTTAAGCTGACCATTGCCAACGTTCCTGTTTCCTCTGATCCACACAGTTTTTATCAAGCAGATGTTGATGTAAGTTATGAATATACCCGGGAGAACATATTGTACTGGAAAAAACACGAATACTATTTTAAATGGGTAAAACTTCGGGTCGTTCCTGCAGACGACAGTGAAATGAGTGTCATTAAGATCCACTCTTATGCCATCATATGCTGCTGCGGGAAACAACATGAAAAATAATCCGAAAACCCATGCAAAAATGATCATTTTATGCACTGTTCCGGTACTGAATGTGCGTGGATTCGCACGAGTTGATAAGTACTTTTCGAGACTTATGACAACCAGGTTATTGACTGTGATGGCAGGAAATATGAGATTGACATATCGGACCAGTTTGCACTGCCACCCGCTCTGGAACACATCAAATAAAATCTGAATGCAAATCAAAGGAAGTGAAACTGCGCAAGAAAGTATGTCTGACAAAGACATGCTTCTTACATACAAATTAAAATTTTGCACAAAGCGGCTTCTTTGGATTGGATTTCCTTTTGGCTTTTTCCAAAGAAAGAAAAGTAACAGACAGTTGCCGAAGGATCCCAGGCAACCAATAGTGGAAAAAAGCATACAAAGGGCCCATTTTGCAGTGGCATCAACTGGGGTGAATACGTAGATCCGATTCAGTTTTGAGGCGCTGTCTTGTAAATGTAATGAATTGTTTCCAGAGACATTGGAAGCCAACCACGATGCCTCACGATCGTTATCCATGTCTGAAAATCTCAATCTATAAAATATCAATAGGAAAGAAAACGTAAATAATTTGTTTTCGTTTTTTGTTGGTTGGCTGGCAGGTGTTTCTTAAAATAATCAGACTGGTTCCCAGTTGTCCCTAAGATGAATCCGGATAAGATGGATCCGGATAAGAAAATAATATCCTTGAATCAAAATGGATTTCAGAAATTAAAGTTAAAGAAAGTGGCGAAATTAGAAGGATTGCCATTTTTGAGACCATTTTTGCCCAAGAGGAAATTTCTATGTCAGCTTTTGAGTTAATTAAGAAATTAAGAAGATTTTGTAGAAAAATGCGCTTAAAAGTAATCGAGTAGTGTTCTTGAACGCACACGTAGCGCTGAATGTTTTCATCTCGGCCTGTCGTACGATGTTATTTTATTTTCGCGTCCTATAGCTGATAGGTTGATTGATACCCATTTTAATTTTAAATAATAGTAACCTAAATCTTCTGTAAAGCGGTGATGAGGCAAAAAAATCCGCCCAAGACAAACACTCATCAGAGTTTACTGTTTTACTGTGTACTGAAGATTTTGTAGAAAAATGCGCTTAAAAGTAATCGAGTAGTGTTCTTGAATGCACACGTAGCGCTGAATGTTTTCATCTCGGCCAGTCGTACGATGTTATTTTATTTTCGCGTCCTATAGCTGATAGGTTGATTGATACCCATTTTAATTTTAAATAATAGTAACCTAAATCTTCTGTAAAGCGGTGATGAGGCAAAAAAAATCCGCCCAAGACAAACACTCATCAGAGGTTACTGTTCTACTGTTTTGTTGCTTTCACGATCTTTCATCTCGAGCACTAAAAAAATTAACCCGAGCAAAATATGGTAAGGCTATAGCCCTACCAGCCCCTCCCTCGCCGCGGTGCCTGTATCGCTCAGATTTCCTGTATTAATGTTTGCTCAAAACAAGTGTAAAATTACAGCTTATTACATAAGCGCACTGGCTCCTACCTTTAATGTTCCAGGACCATCAAGAAAAACATATTAAGTTAGCTAGATTGGTTTATAATTGAGGCGCCTTATTTGTCTACACCATAAAATCTCCGATTTTCTTATTTGAAAGTCCACATCAAAAATGAACGTGCTTTGCAGAAATTCCTCGACTTGAACAAAGGCGAACTTTCTATAATTTGTTTGAGTTCCAAATTTTTCTTCTCAGCTGTCTATACCAGCTTTTGACCGCCCTACGTTTCGGTTCATCGTCTGACTGATTCTCTTCTATTTAATCTTCCAAAGCCAACCAAATCACATGAAGAAAAAGGAGGCAGCGTGGCTGAGTGGTTAATTTAGTGCTCTGGTGATGAAACACGGAAGTCCCGGGTATAAGGCATCCACCCTGCCACTAGCGGGATTTGTTTCTTTGTAGTCCCAGTCCTCGCTCGCGCTTTCAGTAAATAGCCAACTGGTCTGCCTCATGCCAGTTGGGGTTTTTAACTGGGTTACGCTTATATGAAATAGTTTTTTCC
Organism: Platygyra sinensis; assembly: GCA_019787425.1. Lineage (NCBI taxonomy): Eukaryota > Metazoa > Cnidaria > Anthozoa > Scleractinia > Merulinidae > Platygyra > Platygyra sinensis. Next base: position 39,524 of record JAHPZR010002660.1, read on the forward strand.
TTTGTTTCTGTCGCACGCCTGTTAACTATCTTAGCTTCGTGCTTGCATAGCTAAGTGTATGACTACTATAATTAAGATTTACATTTACATGAAGAAAAAATAATCAGTAATTTGACACAACGAATGAAAAAAAATTATAAAACGAGCAAGGATCATTAACCAAATTAAATTCTCAGTAATGAGAGGTAGAAAACTGCCGCGATTTGAAATACCTAAAACTTGCCTAAAACACGCGCCGCTTGAGACGTACCTCAACCTCTTAAGAGATATATAGAAAAGAATGTGCACTTACGCGGCAGGCGGTCCAGTGTTGATTTAACGCAACTGAGCAGATTTGATGCCGATATTAGCAGCAGAGACCAGGGTAGATGATGTGATTAATTGTAACGACGGAAAGAACACTTTATCCAGAAACACTAAATTATTGATTGTTTGTTGGAAAAGAAGCTGTCGCAAAAACACACCAAGTGAGTTTCTTGTCTTCAGCGGAACGTTTTTAAATCAAGGCCTGTCCACAGTCAATAAGAAAAACCTTCTCATGGGCAGTGGGGCGATAAAGCGACTTGATTTCGGTACGTACTTACTTAGACCTTGCAAGCTAAGGTTGCTTGGTTTTAGGGTCGTAACAGTGAGGAAATTAAATTGTACCAGTCCTTTGTTAACATGAAACAATTTCCAAACGGTGCGACATTGATAAAGAAAAAGAAATCAGTTTTGATGGATAAACATTGTTTAGATGCTAATTTTGTTTCCGAGCCGCAGTTTCTTCGTGCTCTAAATTCACGCTGAGCCCGAAAATTAAAGCGATTGCACGTATTTCGCCTGAGTTTTCCTGGGATGATGATGCAGGGTATTGCAATATTTAATTCATTTTGGCTTGGAAAAATTCAGTTAGCAATTGCCGAGACTGTTGAGTGTTTCAATTACTGGAGAGGCCTTGCGCCAAGGACTCAATTTCCGTGCCATTAACTGAAATTCAACAGTTAGCTCAGCGGTTGTCCCACATCATTCACCCAGCAGCTGTAGCAAAAGACGTATTTCCTACCTTTGTCATTGAATCTCAAAAGAAAACAAAATTCAATACATATATATTGACCAGTCTACAATGCTTTCGAGTGGCATATCATGGAATATTCCACTTTCACTTATATTTTCTTGGTTTACACACTCTCTTTTTCTTCTTATTTGCAGCCATGCCATAGAAAGTGCAGGGGTTAACACAAGAAGATCAGTGCAGGATGGGAAGGTTTGGTGCAATACCAGCCAGTTTACAACGGCTTTCCTGTATTCTGATTGGCTCTTTCTATAGCATGGTCAGGATAAACTTACCATGTTATAATCAGTCACGGATATCAACAGATCAAAAAGATATCATTAAAAACAAAATCAGTGATATCATAATAAACATAATAAAGTGCCAATATAATGCGCGCTCTCATTGGTTTAAACGGCGTACACTAAGGCGTAGGCAGGTGAAAAAAAGACCTTAGAATGAAAACATTTTTGTCGCGGAAGTACCAACCGTAGCTGTGGGGGAAGTTTCGGGCTTAGCCCTTGTTCAGGTCGATAACTTTTAAATATTTGTGTGTATGTTTTTGTTCAGTATACAGCGTGCGGAGGTCTATGAAATTTAACACGAGAATTCTGTGAGATTTAAAAATGAAATCACTAAATATCTCAATTCATCAATATCATGATTCTCACTTCAATGGGACAATGCACAGTGCTATTGACGCCTCGATTCTAATTTCCTTCTCTTTTGGACCTATATTTCCTTCTCTCTGTCATAGCTTCAAAAAAGGCCGAAGCGCCTCGTGCAATTTCAACTTTTTGAAAAACTCACTCGTGCAAATTAATTCCAAATTGAACTCGAAACCGTATGATTACCTATACTAACACCTAGCCTCTACTTGCAGAATTACATTGGTTACCAGTGCGCTCCAGGATACATTATAAGATACTCTTGATAACTTTTAAAGTTTTGCATGGCCTATCACCTAAGTACATTTCAGATTTAATTAGCATTCAACAGCCTTTGCCCTACAACTTGAGGCGCAACGAAAATGGTCGTTTGTTAGAAAGACTAAGTGCGAAAACAAAGAAAACAATGGGAGACAGAGCCTCCTAGGTAGCTGCTCCTTTCTTATGGAATAAGCTGCCGCGGTCCGCGCGCGATACAACGAACCTAGAATCTTTTAAGACTTTAATTAAGACATTTTTATTTAAGGAATCACTGGTCCAGTTATCTTAGTATATCTGTATCTATATATATATTTGTAATTATCTTTAAATAATAAATGTTATTGTTATTGCTATTGAAAACCACTCAGGATTGATGGGCTCCTAACTTGATTATTTTTTCGGACTCTCTAGATTTATCAATGAATGGTAGTGATTTAGCTTTATTTTTACCGGTTTAATTTCTTCTTTATCATCGGCTTGCACCGTTGGAGGCACATCAATCATTGGTAGTGGGAAATCCGATTAGGGCCTTCATATGAATTTTGAATGCTTCCGTAATGTTTAGGTAAACTGTAATGCAAGGACCACTTGTATAAACAGCAGCGGAGTGAAGCCATATCTTGATTTAGATATGGATCAGTAGTGAAAAATAAACTATAAAACCAATTGAAAGGCTGACCGGACGGCTAAAAATGATCAATTTAATTCCCAATATTTATCCTTTTTAGTCATCCGGTCAGCCTTTCAATAACCCTTTTAACGCTTTGATGTTCTCATTTGCATTACAATAAAATCTAGCATGTATGTGAGACAATTTCGGGCTATTTTGTAGTTTTAGCCCGACATTGCCTCGTCAGTCTGATCATAGTTAATATAGGGGACTGGTTATGAAGCCCGGCAAACATCAAAGGGGTAAACAAAGATGGCGAGATTTATGTTGGAAGGTCCACGACAGTGCACAATCTTTTGTTTTGCCCTCATACACTATGCATGAATTATGTAACCAACACGTTTCTATTGGTTAGTTTCTCAGAACGGAGTAAACAACTATTGTATTTTGTGCACCGTCAAAGCCAAAAAAGCGAACAAAAACCTAAAACAAAGATCTTTGTCGAGTTTCATAACCATTCCCCTCAATTAACTATGGTCTGATGTTGGATTACATTTTAATGCAAATGAGAAAAACTAACCGTGAAAAGGTGGAACAGAGAATTAACTCTGAAGTGTAAAGCCCTGGTCAAACAGCCCGTGAACTGATGGTCGATGATAGTTGACGATAGTCTAAGACAGTTTAAGTGCACTATCATCGACTATCATCAACTATCATTCACTTTGAGCTTGTTCAAATCCTTCATGATAGTCGATGATAATTTTTCTCGTTTGACCACGCGTATGGTAATTCATGATAGTTTTTGGGTCAGTTGTTTTGGTAATCACAGGCCCGATAACGGTCAATATTTCCTCAAATGTTTCACAGTTCATGCGGAACATTTCGTGACTTTGCTTGCGCGACTGCCGGTGAACTATCGTCAATTATCAAGAACTTCTTTGGCCGTTTGACCATTTGAATGATAGTTGGTGATAGTTGATGATAGTTGGGGGAGAATCAGCTATCATCGACTATCACGTGCCGTTTGACCAGGGCTTAAATGTAAGTGCTAATTGGGTTCAATTAGCACTTTAATTTACACTTCAGAGTTAATTCTCTGTTCCCCCATTTGTGTTCATAGCGCTACGCGGCACAACATTCATACGTAAACGTGAAACCGGTTTTATTACCACATGTTTACCGAGAGACTGGGGACTATTGCCCATAATGCCTTGAAAAGCATACTCACGTGCTTGAGTTGAAAACGAGGCTGAATTCAGCCCGCCATCTTGAATTTACCTTCCGTTGAAAAATAATGTGTTAGTTTTTCCCTTTCTTTACGTTTACGAAATTTTGTCGCACTTATGGATTCTGGAGAGGAATCTATTTGTGAGGAGTACGAATCATCTCTCGAAGACTTAACGTTTAATTCTAAACCTCTCATAAATGTGCTCACAATGTTGGCGGAAGAAAACAGCCAGTTTGCTTCAAGTATCACAAAGCTTATTGCAAATCGTATCTACCAGGTGTGTATTATTTCAGTGATTTACTTTCCTCGTCCATGTTAAATGATAAAACAATCGATATTCCACAAAACGGCCGTGTGTCCAAATTGATAGTCTGGATCAACAGGAGTTACCTGTGAATTTGTACGTAGTTAGCGTCTGAGTTGTGCAACTAAATTTTAGCTCTATTTTCGCTGACGTTATGTACCAGTCAAATCGAAGGTTAAACATCCCCCCCGCCCCGAGCAACCCCCCGGGCATTTGAATTTTTGGAAAATTTTTGTTCAAATTCCCCCCTCACCGGGCCAAAAAGCTGTTCAAATGCCCCCACCCCCAGGAAAATTACCAGATTACTGTTTTAACTTTCCAGTAGCTTCTATTATGCTTCTGAGGCTGTGCATGTTCACATGGTTTATTAGACAACACATATTTATATATTATAGATATAAAGCGTTTTTAAACACCTTCAAAAACGGAACACAGCTTGTGAAGGCCTCTGGTTTTCAACCACTCTACCACGAATACTCAATCTTTTCCTTTGAATTCATCAAACTTCGGTCTCCGCCATCTCCGCCACGATTTATCAACCCACGTGGAATCAGCGCGACTCGTAACATGAAATCGAGGCCAGCGATCAAATTCCCCACCCCCTGTGAGTGGTGATCAAATGCCCTCCCTCCCAGTCAGGAAGAGGCGTCAAATGCCCAGGGTATGCCCGGGAGGGATTTTTAAGCTTCAGTTTGACTGGTACATTACAGGGTAGGTGCCGGTTTCACCCCATGGCCAGTTCGCCCCCACATCGACTCAACTAGCGATAAAGTGCTTAAATTTATCTTTTTCGGCTTAACTGCAGACTACCCTGCCACTTTGAAGCTATGATCAGAGTAGATACGCGAATACGCGGATATACATCAATTTTTATTTTCCCATCTGATCCTATATTTCATGCAATGAACTTCTGCGAAAAAATGTTTCAGTTTGGATAAAAAGCGACTTTTTTAAAGAATTTTTTAAAAAAACTGAAAATCCTATTGTCTTGCGGTCCACCCGTGCCGCTGATCACAGCATTGACATTCTCAGAGTTATGACGTATATTCAGGAACGTGTGACTTCATGCTTGATGTATCTCACTTGTTTCACCTCTGTAAATTTAGCTTCGTAGTCCATGCAAAATGCTCCTTTTTTCAGCATTTTGTATGAACTACTAAATTAAATTTACAGAGGTAAAACAAGCGAGATGAGTCAAGCCTGAAGTCACGTGTTCCTTAATCTACGTCACAACTCATTCAAAACAAAGGGAAGACTGGTGGAATGGTGGGCCAAAATGGCGGCACATTTGAATGTTTTTAAAACCCCTAAGAAAAATTGCATTTTATCCAAATCGAATTTTTCTTTCGCAGAAGTTCATTGGGTGATATATAGAATCAGATAAGAAAAAATTTTTTTTTGACGATATGGGCACTTTAATGAGAATTGGTCATTAATTAGTTGCCTTAAGATTCATATGTGGTGATTTGTATTTTTTTTTCGTTCTATTTTAATGATATGTATTTTTCGTTCTTTAAATGCGTGATCTGGGGCGTGAAAACACAATGTATATGCTTTGTTTTAAAAGGGTGAACTACGTATCCGTGTATCCACTTTAATCTACACTTTGATTATTTCGAGGCAAGGGTTGGTCTTTGCCACTTCGTATCCACGTATCCACATTCTTCAGGGAAGCACCTTTAAAGTGGCAGGGTATTCTGCAGTTACTCCTCTTTTTTTTACTGAGAAAAAAGCCAAAACAACATTGTGCGCGTGATGAAACAAAACCACACAAACTTGTTTGTTTCTTGTTCTTTAATCAAGACCTGAACAATCGACGAAAATAGATGATCGGAAAATCAATCGATCAATCAATTAATTATTGTTAATCAGCATCGATTGGCATCGTCCAATCGATGATCAATCGATAATCACATTTAAGTGGTCGTGAACTTTAGCGATTGGCACTCCATATCTTTAGTTATCGCGCGGGTGTACACATATCATCAGGGCTCGACGTTGCAAACTGTTGGGTCGCCAATGCGACTGGATTTGGTCCGCTGGCGACTAACTTTTCACTTCTGGTCGCCAGTCTGGCCACCACGATTTCAAGTTATTACTTTATTTTTATTTATTTTTTCATTTCCAAAGATCGATGACGGAATGAATGAATGTTAATTGTAAACCACGAGGAGTGCCCAGACAAAGTAATTTCTTATCAGTTTCACATACAAAGTCGTTTAGGCACTGTTTACACAAACGCCGTTTCATTTGCAACCGCATCGGTTTCGATGACTGAAATCAGTTATACACATGTTTGGTTGCTTTCAGGTTAGTGGTTAGGCCTACCTAACTACTTATTTAGAATTGCGCCTTCTTAGTAATTAAGACAAAGTTCATGTATAAATTTAAATTAAAATTTATTTGTATTTATGAATAAATTAAAATTTATATGAGAGGGGCTTGGGGTGATGAACTGATAATTAAAAGAAGTATGAGAGGTCTTGCATCCAGTGCTTTCATGGCCAAGTGGTAATGACAGTGGGAAGCAGATCCAGAGGTTGGCGGTTCAAATCCTGGTGAGTACGGGATAGAAAGAAAAAAAAGTGAAATGTGCTGTTAATTAGTATATTTGGGGGAAGGGGTAGAGTAGCTGGCAGAACTCAGGAGGAACTCAGCGAGAATAGGAGAGAATAGAATAGAGAAATGTCTAGAGTTATTTTCGCTTTTTTATAGATAGTTGACAAAAAAAAATAAACTGGTTTGAAAATGTGACCCTCCACGGGAAAACGTACACTAACGATCTTCCGTTAAACGGGCTAAAACGTTAGCTATCCGTTAGTCATCCGTTAGAATCATTTGATAAAACCGTTAGTAGCGTTAGTCAATCCGTTAGCAGGTGACCCTTGCCCGTTAGAGCGTTAGTCATATCCGTTAGTAGCGTTAGTCAATCCGTTAGCAGGTGACCCTTGCCCGTTAGAGCGTTAGTCATATCCGTTTGTAGCGTTTGTCAATCCGTTAGCACCCAATGCTTGCCCGTTAGAGCGTTAGCCATATCCATTTTCATGAATCCGTTAGTCTGATGATCTTTTCTCGTCAGAAAACTGAGGGACGACATTCGATTGGCAGGCAGTTTCTAATAAACAAAACTCGAAAGACTGTCTTTAACGCTGAATTTCTTCACAGAAGTGTTCCTGATGCACCATTTATTGATGGGTAATTCACGAGCATAGTTCAAAGAGTGAAGTTTATTCGGAATGTGCCGCCGATCGCGAGCGTGAATTTGTGGTGTCACGACAGGCAATGTGATGTCTCTTTCGGGTTCTACAAGACGCACAAAGTCGATTGAAACGGCAAAATACTCGGAGACCAAATACTCTATCTTAAACGCTGAATTGCGTTACAAAAGTGTTTATGATGCGCCATTTACTGATGAGTAATTCACGAGCATAGTTGTTCATAGAGTGATTGTTTTTATTCGGAATGTGCCGCCGAGCGTGAATTTGTGGCGTCATCACAAACACAAATCTTTATCTGGTTCTACAAGATGTGCAAAATTGATTGAAAAGGCGAAATATTCTGTTTAAAATGCTAGTTATTTTAACTTTCAAGCGGATCAATCACTTTGATATGACTGTTGGCTTCAGTTCATCACGTTTATTACAAAGAAATTTGCATAAAGCTTGTGAAGTTGTGAACATGAAGTGTCAATCAACCAGAGATGAATTTTCACTTTTGACGCCATGTGCTGGAAGAAAAAAATTAATTTTGAGTTGAAAAAACAATTCATCTCTATTTCTTTTCAATTTGTTCCAGGCACTCAGAAGCGATTTTTAATCGCTTCATTTTCAGAGGAATAAGTGACCTTTAACCCCGGCTGTCAAATATTTAAGTGCTGCATGCGGCTGCTGCCGTCACGGCTCGGTGCCCACGTCACGTTTTTGCGGCAATTCTCACGACCCAAGTGATTTCAGAAATCTTTATCTTACAGCTATAACAGTTGTATTTTTTGATCGCTATGCATTTGTTGACAAGAAAATGAGACATAGAGTATTATTTTGTGCTTACTTTTATGATGCTCAGGCTCACATTGTTACAAATAAAAATTATTCGTAAGTTATTTACTTTGAGTAGCCGGCGCGCCAAGGATGACCAGACGCCGAATTTCCGCGAATTTCACCGGTCACCGGAGCTTACAGAGAACTCTGGTTATGTTGAGCGTTAGCCGTATGCGTTCGTTAGTCAATCCCTGCATGACAACAACAAAAGACGCCTTGACTGTCGGCTGCACAATGAATTGTTTATCGATGGCGGTCTGGTGGTTTTTTTGCTCGTTTACGACTCCGTCTCTCGCTTGTTTCGTTACAGAGAAACGCCGCTGTCGCGAAGAACACAAACAGAAATGGAAAATGAATGGTCAGAATATGTAAACGTTAAACGGTGAGAGATATTACGAGACCGCAAAAAAGTCTAAAAACGAACTGATTCGATTCACTCTAATTCAATTTCCGCAGTTCATAATATATGATTTCATTCACATTATCCACAACTTACGATCCGTTAGAAGTGGTGATCAGTCACTAGAACTTCAGGACAAACCGTCAGAACGTTTAATAACGCAAACTGTTGGAGCGTTAGAACAAACCGTTAGAGCGTTAGAACAAACCGTTTGAGCGTTAGAACAAACCGTTAGAGCGTTGAGACAAACCGTTAGAGCGTTATAACAAACCGTTAGAGCGTTAGAACAAACCGTTAGAGCGTTAAAACAAACCGTTAGAAGGTCAGGGCCGAGCGTTAGAACGTTTGTCCAAAGCGTTAGGATGACTTCAAAGCCGTTAGCAATCCGTTAACAATCTGTTAGTTTTCTAACGTTTAACGGATGATCGTTAGTGTACGTTTTCCCATGGAGGGTCACAAATGTCTATCTGGTTTGAAAAATTTCAACCCAGTTTGAAAAATTTTAAACTGGTTTAAAAAAAATTAAACCAAAAAAAAAGTTCAAACCACAACATATACACTACAACTACAATGTTGAGCAAACATCAAACAGGGATCATGCTCAGGTCCCTGTCTGTGGGGATCAGTGTGACTATGCTCTATAGATCAAGTTTTGAACGACTATTAGATTAATGTTGTGTAATTTTTCCTTTTTTTTTTCATTAACAATTAGATTCTTTGCTCTTGTTTTCTGTGTGATAGTTAGCTCAGGTTGCACCTTTGGCAACTAGTAACCACAGGATGTAAATCCTGAGCTCATTATCTAATCAGTGATCCATCTAGAAATAGGCAGTAGTGAGTCCAGAGACTCGCACAACCAAAAACCTGTGAGTCCCTCAGACAAAAGAGTGAGTCCCATACAGCATTTCAGCCCATTTCCTTTGCAGAATGCGTTGCTGCGTTCATGGAACAAACAAACTGGCGTGTTTTCGTCGCTGTTTTGGGAGAAAAACTTCTTCAAAATTACTAATCCCTTCAGAATTTATGCTTTTGGGGTTGTAAATAAGCTTCTTTATCGCTAATATGGCTCACTTTTTTTTAATTGGAAAAATGCTCTGATTTTGCAGATGCAGATGTTAGCAAAACATGCAGTTTTGTATTGTGGCATCTTGTCAGATGCCCTGTCAAGAGAGTAAAAGACATTAGCTGTGATCGTAATTGTAACTTTTTTTGTGTCCAAATGGACGCATGCGGGACTAAATTTGTGCATCTTTTTGGAAATTTATGAGTCTGAGATGCGGGATGCGCATGTAGATATATCACTGTCTAATTGGTGATTAGAAACTTGGGGAAAATATTGAGTATAAGAGGTATGGCTTTTGGTGCAGGCTTATAGGATGTTCTCTAAATAATGCATGTTGTGCATTGTATTATGCTGGAATGACGCTATATGCTCATTCTTGCAACAGTTATCTTACTATGCTTTTGAACAACACATGATTTCACCTTGAGCAATTATTTTACAATAAAGTTTCTTGTTGTTGTTGTATCATGTAGTCATTGCAGATGATACTAGTTTTCATATCACTAGGCACATGTAGTCAAAGACTGCCTATTTTTATTATAATACCCACATGTTTACCTGTATTTTTAATATTTCCAGGTTTAGGAAATGTTAGTTACCAAATGCATTTTGTGCCACTAATCCCCCAATTTTTTTCGTCTACCACCGTTTTCGTTGATAGGCGACTTTGGAGAACAAAACACCTGCAGAAACGTTTCCAAAAATAATTTCCGTCAGTCTTGCATGTTATCAACAGATTGGATCGAAATCCACCAATCACAGCCACAAGTGTGACCTTCAGACCTTCTTTACGTCATGCTAGCAGGCTGTGATTGGTGGATTTCGATCCGATCTGTCGATAACATGTATGATTAACGGAAATTTTGGAAAAGTTTCCGTGGGTGTTTTGTTTTCGAAAGTTGCGTATCAACGAAAATGGTGGTAATATAATTGCGTTCGACAAAGGAGAATGCCTTCATAGTGCGGTTGGAACTTCGAGAATTTTGGAGCGTTCTTCTGTATTTTGGAAGGACTTTCAAATAAGCAGAAATTATTTTTCATTTCATATGCACTTTAAAAAGAGTAGTTATGTTACCTGGTACAAAACTTGTTGTTGCTACAATGTAGTTACATGTAGCTTTTGCAAATCGCCTTGGCTCTGTAAGCCACTGTAGACTAATGATTTTTTGACAAACAGGTATAAACCGGTAGCTATTAATTTGTTAGGTATAGTGCATTCTCCAAGAATGCCCACTACAAACTGATTTGTGACTGTTGTGTTTTAGGCGAGAAAAAGTTGTTGAGTATTTTCTTGCATATTCTGTAGAACGAATGTGTTAGGAAACATGTATTGTGTATTGCTTGTAATAATGTAGTATTTTTTGTTTTCTGACAGGTTGCACAGCAATCCAAACTGCCATCCCTTTACCTGCTGGACTCCATTGTTAAGAATGTTGGAGGAGAGTATCTCCATCTTGTTGCACAAATCATGGAAAAGACATTCACTTGTGTATTTGAGAAGGTATTTGCTAAGTGTTATATTTTGAAGATGTCACAATCATAAAAGAAACCCTATTTTTAACTTGCTTGAAAACAAAGTTTTTTCCTTGAACGTACATGTACTGTACATGTGCATAGTTTAACCTTAAACTTGCAGATCAGAATGCTTTCAAACTATGACATTTTCCAAAATTATTGCTGTGTTCAAGCATAGTTTAGATTATTTTGATATACAGGACATGTAAATGTTACTAATATGAACTATAACATATTTGTCCAGCTACACTGTACAAATAGTCGCTCCTCAGTTTTAGTCACACAAAACAGAAAATAACATATACAACTGTACATGTACATGTAGGTGGACTTGACATTATTAAAGGAAAGGAATGCATTTTATCCTTATTTTTAGGCTGATGATAAGACTCGTCGTGATCTGTTCAAGTTACGGAGCACCTGGTCACAGTATTTTCCAGCAAAAATCTTGCATGAGTTGGATGTTGCTGTGAACAAGCATGACCCTGGTTGGCCCATTTCTCCTGCTCCTCCACCAAGCCCTTCCATTCACATCAATCCCAAGTTTCTAAAAAAGGTACATGTAGTGAAATGCTTTTGTAATGTTGCATTTTTATTATAATACCCACATGTTTACCTGTATTTTTAATATTTCCAGGTTTATGAAATGTTAGTTACCAAATGCATTTTGTGCCACTAACCGCCCAATTTTTTTCCTTTACCACCGTTTTCGTTGATAGGCGACTTTGGAGAACAAAACACCTGCAGAAACATTTCCAAAAATAATTTCTGTCAGTCTTGCATGTTATCAACAGATTGGATCAAAATCCACCAATCACAGCCACAAGTGTGACCTTCAGACCTTCTTTACGTCATGATACAGGCTGTGATTGGTGGATTTCGATCCGATCTGTCGATAACATGTATGATTAACGGAAATTTTGGAAAAGTTTCCGTGGGTGTTTTGTTTTCGAAAGTTGCGTATCGACGAAAACGGTGGTAATATAATTGCGTTCGACAAAGGAGAATGCCTTCATAGTGCGGTCGGACTTCGAGAATTTTGGAGGGTTCATCGACACGGATTTGCCCCCCCCCCCCCCCCCCCCCCAGAAGAATTCCTCAGGGGCAAATGATGTCATTGCCATTGACCATGTGCTTCAACCTCGTTTAGAATTTGTAATAGGCCTCTTGCACTAAGAGGTCACGTGACCAATGCCTCCCTTAAACAGTGAGTTGTAATCTTGCTAATGTCAAAAAACTGAAAGAACACATAAAAATCATCTTACACCCGAAATTTGAGAGGAAACGCATATAAGGGAGATATTTTATGGTACTTTGATTTTTCAATAAATTAGTATGATTTGTATTGGCCCCCATGTTGGAGGGCATACTCTTGCCCTCCAACATGGCGGACAAAACTACTTTTTGTTTATATCTTGTTAAATGTTTGATAGTTACGTTCAGATGTGCTATAAACGTTACCACATCATCTTTTCAACATTTTCCTTGAAGTTTAAGTGCAAAATTTGTGTCAGAAAACGGTAATTCATAATTTTAAAAATCAAGTTTTGGTCACGTGACCAGCTACGGACTTTCTCATTTTAAGCAAATGGTGCGGGTTTGAAAAACCAAATCACTATTATTTTGTTTAAGACACGACCCACTAATAGTGTTTCGAAGGCAAAATCATGTAACTTTCATTTTCATGAAAACGAAGTCACATGACCTCTTAGTGCAAGTGGCCTATTGATACCTCGCTCAAGTACTTGAGTAAATACAGGGAGCCGCTGTCGCCCTTAGAAAGCGAAAAACCTGAACAAGAAGCAACTTTTTGTCCAAAAAAAAAAAAATTGAATGGGAACATCTTTGTCGAACTCTTCTCAAGGGATTTAAATGAGAAAATGACCTCGGCGAGCTACAAAAGAGAACGAAACAAAAACAAAGCGGCTCCGTGCGAAGCCGATAATTTATTCAATATATTCACCACGTGTCCTTCGTCACGTACAGGTTAAAAATAGCTTACCTCTTGAGAATTTTAGCCTTAGAAGCCAGTAGCTGGTCGCAAATTACTTTCTATATCATTACAAATGTCCTGACTTCCTACTTTGGAAGATTTGGTCCCAATTTTTGAGCAAATATACATTTCGCCGATGGTGACGGTCATTTCGGTGGCTAGCGTATAGTCGAGTGGGGGACAGACCAGATGTAACGCCGATTTTCTGTCACACTTTTAAGTCACCATGACTTTAGTACTGGTAGGCATGAGGGATGGATAGAAAAAAACACCTTTAAACGAATGCACTCATAATGTATGATTACTTCTAGTCTACTCTCTAATTTCCCTGATTACTTCAGTGAAAAAATTACATGTAACTTAAGTGATAAAATCCATTCATTTCTACAGGTGTTTGAACATGTTATTTCTTTGTTGATGACCGCACAAAGTGGGATCTGGGTTGGGCTACTGGTGACTTCACTTCGGGAACCAGGCTAAAACACTTGAGACTTTTGACTGTACTGTGAGGGCTGTCAAAACTTTTTTTGGTTGTTTATGATTCACATTTTATCAAAACTGGACAGGCTTTTTTGTAAGTGAAAGAACTGTATCATTTAGCATTACCATTTGGAGTCTACTGTAGCTACGCTTTGGATGGCTGTGATTTATACATATATTTTCCATTTCGATAGTGCGAGTTGCAAGTCGAGACTGTGTGGTCATTAACTTCCTTTCACACAGTAACAAAAGAAATGAACAATAATCCAGCTCATACATATTAATGCATCCACTTAACGCTCTGCGACACAAAGTCCAAATGCAGTCTAATGCAGTTAAACTCCCTTTGCGTTAAGAACGCATCATTTGTTGGATGCTTGCTTAGTTCTGAGCAGTACTGTAGTTGCTTTGTGCTACAGAAACTGGGATAAGCTCTGGCCTGATGGGCCGCTTGGCTTGTACATGTATGCAGATATTACCCTTTACCCCTATGATCGGAAATGGACTGCAGTTTGTACATGAAGGTACCACAGGGCTCGACTTTAGAAAAAAATCCTTGGGGCCAGCTGGCTCCCAAGTTTTAAAATTTGTTCGCCAGCACATATTTTTTGGTCGGCAAAAATTTTCGGTCCTTCGGGCCAAAAAATTTTACTTGAAATTTCCACTGACAGTACAAACTGTCAACACCACCTTCTCTTATCGCTCTTATCTTGATCACTTTGCCTCGATTTCTTCAGCGCGAAGGAAAAGTAAAGATGGGAAACGATACGTAAAAAGAAAACCCTTAATGTTGCATTGCTTTGTTTCATTATTTTCATTGACCAGTTATAAAAAAACATTTATTGCAGGAAGACAATGTAATAGTTTAATACACAGGTTTCCGTGTTCATTGGCTACTGCATGCCGCAATTCCATGTGCGTGTGTGTGAAGCTATAATTTCAATTTGTAACTGGTGGGAATTGGAAGAGTTCACAACAAGACGCAAGCATGCATTCAATCGTTTTTTGGTAGCCTTTAGTCTCTTCCTTGTATTTTCTATACAAACCAAACCAAACAAAACGTTACATTTTTGAAAAGTCGCAGCGAACAAAAAAAAGAAACATTTTCAACGTTGAAATACACCTTCCTGATTCAAATTGGTTTCATTGATCATCTTTCTTTTTTTGCCGTTTAAACAGTTTATTTCAAGTTGAAGTCTTTGAAGCGATTCAACACATCCTGATGAGTCGGGCCGCGGGTGGAAATTCCTAAGCTTGTCGCCGTACTAAATACAGTAATTGAATTCAATCGCAAACAGGAATAAATGATAATGTTGAAAGTCAAAGCAGGCTATTTTTGTTAAAGCTTGAGATACATTGCATGACTGGAGGAAAAGTTCAATGTACATGAAATGATCAAAATACTAACCGTTTTTTGGAAAACCTTAGAATGGAATGTGAAATTCTGGAAATTTTTCATGTTTCAGCAAGACAAAGAGAAATCTGACAAACAGACAAAATGATAATGCCTGTGTTTGCGTTTCGCACGTTTGTGATTGAGCATCAATGTATTTTATTTCTTTCACATGCTCTGTAGGAACTACAAAATTTTGCCAATGAAAAAGTAAACTATAATTTTACTCATGAGAAAGCTGCGACAAATATACAGTCGCTTCATGCAATCAGTTTCTTTTCGATAATAATTTGAGCTTTCGTAAATTCAATTAACTCAATATTCTTTTCCCACAACATACTGCTGTTGAAATTGTAAAGGGAAAACGAATGTTATTTCTTAAATAAATGGTAAAGAATTTTTCTTTTCGCAAAAATATCATTTTAGGAACAAATGTCACTTCCGGAATACTTGCAACCAAACATGTACATGTATACAACTGATTTCAGTCAACAAAACCAATGCGGTTGGAAATGAAACGGCGTCCTTGTAAACAGTGCCTAAACGGCTTTGTACATGAAACTGATAAGAAATTCCATTGTCTGTGCACTCCTCGTGGTTTACTATTAACATTCATTCATTCCAACATGGACCTTTGGAAATAAAAAAATAAATAAAAATAAAATAATAACTTGAAATCGTGGTGGCCAGACTGGCGACCAGAAGTGAAAAGTTAGTCGCCAGCAGACCAAATCCAGTCGCATTGGCGACCCCGCAGGTCGCAGTGTCGAGCCCTGTCCCACCATCCCATGATTGGAGGGGGAGTAACAGTTCTCTTAGTTACATCTTCAGAAACCAGGATAGGCTAGGGGGTATGGGACACTGGATAAATAAAATATTTTTAGTGGACATGCCCTTAGCTTAGCACTAAGCATTAGCTAGTTTACAGGCATGCCACTGAAACAAAGGAAACAAATATTTCAAATAAACATACATGTAACATACGTGAAGTTTAAAATCCCAACTGGCAGGAGGCAGACCAGTGTGACTGAGGACTTGGACTCGGGACTACCAAGAAAGAAATCCCGCTAGGTGTAGGCCTTGAACCCGGGACCTCCGAATTACAACACCAGTGCCCTAAACCACTCGGATTACAACACAAACGTCCTAAACTACTCAGCCATGCTGCCTCTTTTACAAGCTTGATGTAGACTTAACATTTTTGCCATGTTAAAATTAGCATATCAGTGTGTTACCAACGATTTCAATACTTTTACATTTTTAAACAACACAGGCAGAAAACACTGGGACAGTGGCCTCGTTAACTGCAGGGATTTCAACACCTCAAGAGCACAAGGTAGTGGAGGATCACCAACAACGTCTTCTTGAACTTGAGAGACTACAACAAGAGCAGCTCAAGTTGACTGAACTGGAGATTCAGGAGCATCAAATGAAAAGGGATCTTTTGCTCAAGAAACAGCAGCAAGAACGACGACTCCTCCTTCAGCAGCAACAGCAGCATATACTTCACTTGCGACTAAAGCCAGAAGATGAAGACTCTCCACTATCTAATGGGGTGTGAAATTCTTTTGTGGACTACATATATAAAGTTTTAAAAGTATTGTTCTACATGTATGTTCAACTTGGTGCATTTAGAATTTCTTTTGTGATCCTCTTCCCCATGCCTTGTCATTGTGTTTAATGATACATCTGCCGTAAACATCGGTAGATAATCTGCACTCTTAGATACACATGTTAGCCACAACCCAAGTTTGGCAACTCAGATTTCGAAAAAAAAAATGTTTTAGGAAAGAAATCAAAATTAATCTTGATAAGATTCTTTTCATGTCCATTTCTTGACTTATTGAAAACTTACTAACATGGAAAACAGGGAATACTTCAAACTGAAGCCCTTGCCAATGCTCTACAGTAGTTGTCCAAAAAGTATGGACATGATGTCTTTCAACTTTGACATACCGGTATGTTTGATTTTCTCTGGTATTTTTCAACCAGAATTTTTTTAGTCCCGTCATTTTTTCAGAATGATTTAACATGGAACAGTGCTTTTGTTCATTCGTTCCTTTGTTTGTAGCTTAGTAGCCAGGCATTTCACCAGGAGATGGAGTGCTGGACACAACTAGCCATTACAAATAGCTTAGTTGTTCTAAAATGGCAACCTTAAACTGGCTATAAATTTTTTTAATGAAGGTTTAAAGGAGCACTGTCACGGGAGTTTTGCTGTTTTCAGCTTCATTCGTTGCTAAAATCATTACCTGGTACCTTTACTTGTTCCCAAAATGCTGAAATGGACTAACAGAAACATATCAAATGAATGATGGCTCATAGAGCAAGCCATAATGAATTTCTGGCAATATTTTCAAGGAATGCCTTTAAAATTTGAAAAAACTGGCTAGTTTTTTCAAATTTCAATCCATTTCCATCCTTGCCATGCTAAGTGCTAGGTGGCAATAACTGGTTTTGGTGTGGTGATAAAGTCCTAGATAACAAAACTGCATCATTATTTTGGGGTTTCCATTGATGCAGGAACATATTTCGGCATTGTAAAATGACGCTCAAATACCGTGACAGTGCCCCTTTAACAGTGTTTTACAGCAAGAAATGCTGCTTATGCAAGTATGTGTACGCCGCCGGTGTTAACAGTAATTGTTATCAAGGGGCAAAGAAAAATTAATAATCACCTTAAATCTACTTTAGTTACCTGAACTTGGCAAGTTGGAGCCAAATTCCTACATGTACATGTATTTCATTGGCCTTACTACATCTGGCAACTAAAAAAGTTCAAGCAGTTTTCATGTTTGTTGGGTTGAAAGCATTTGCACACATTGTTCCCTGGATGGTTTTGTCCATACATGTACTACATGTACATCTTTATTTACACATTGTCATACTTTGTTGATGAGTCAAGATGAGGAACTTATTAACATTTAAATGCCAGACAAAAAATTAATAATTGGACTTACATGTTATTGTAGATGCAAGCTGATTGAAGTAGTGACTATTTCCAGTTTTAACTCTGGCTCATGTAGGAGAAATAGGAAATACTATGTACAATATCAGTATGATTCTTGTTCATTATTTATAAGTTATGACAGTACAATGAAACAAGTGATTACATTCAATTTTTTCTCTTCTGGCAGCCTTCAAGCTCACCAGGTCGTGTGCCGGTGTCAACCAAAGCAGAGTCTACTGAGGGTGTTCAAGCAACATCCAACAGTCGAGATCCACGTCTTCGTCAGCAAGGACCCGATCATATCCAAGAACCGATACCTCTAGACATAAGGAAACCTGTTCTTGCCCAAGAAAGGAAGCTGATTGATGCCCAAGGAAGTCTGTCTTTAAGTGCTACACATGGGCACAATCCTTCTGCTATTCCAGAAATCCAGTTGAAGCAGATGTCAGGCAGACCACCAGAAAATTTTATTGATCCCCCACAGACAGACGTGGAAGCTCCCCAAACCCAAGAGATCAGAAGTCTTCAACACATCAATCAGGCGAAGAATCCAGTAGAAAGTGTCAGTAGGACTCATCTAGACAGGGAGGTCACAGGCAGCCCAAAGTATGGTGATTTGCAAAAACCATCAAAACCTAAACATAGCCATAAAAGGCGAAATTCTGGTGACTGGCCTAATCTATCACCAAGCTATGAGGACAGACTGGATGAAGCTCCGAAGACACAAGTTTTGAGAGGAAGGGGGCGGAGAGGTAGACGAAGATCTGCAGATAAGCAAAGAGAGAGAGGAAAGGGTGAGAGGGGCAGAGGTCGTGCCCGTGAACCAATGAAAAGAAGCAGGGATAATAACAGTGAACAATTTAAAAGTGCTGAATTCCAAAGTGATCAAAGATTTGGAAGAAGGCCAGAACAAAGGGACCCCAGGCATCCAGTTATTGATAGACAAGTTGAAGATATTCCTCCCTTTAGGGATGATTGGAACAGTGATCATCTAAAACAAAGGAATGAAAATTTTGTGCCACATGAGGAGCATCTGTTAAATCCAGACAAATGGCAGCGGGATTCCTCAGAATTTGTTAGAGGGATTGATCAATCTAGGCATGGAAGGGGTGCCCCAGAGAGGCCACCCCCTAGAGAAAGACCACTGGCTAGAGACTTTAGAAGTGATGAAACTCCAAGGCACATTCGTGATGAATTTGTTAGGGCAGGAAGCCCTGGAATTCATGAAAATAGATCAAGGGGGATAGGACCTGAGAGAAGAAGAGAAGCAGAAGAATTTGAACCACGTCTTACTGGGCCGGAAATGCGCCCTGATCCAGACTTTCAATTAATAGAAGAAACACAAACTAACTTTGATCCAAGAGTTCGTAACCATCCTCCAAGTTCTTTTCATGATGATCCTAGAGACCAACCTGTTGGAGAACCTCTGCCAAAGAAACCAAGACCTTTGCTCACTGATGTTGAGATAAGTGAACTGCGGAATAGAAAGGGTGCCTCTCCCAATACTGGAAGAATGACGCCACCACCCATTTTCCAAGAAGGCTTTGTTGACCATTCTTTTGACCGACCAATGAGGGAACCCATGGATGTCCCTCCGCATCTTCTCCATGGTGATCACCCATTTGCTCGTGATCATAGCTTCCACCAGAACCTTGGTCCCCCAGGTCCTGGTATGCCTGGGGAATTTAGACCCCATACTCCTCCCATGCAGCAGGGCCCTGGAGAGTGGACTCCTGGTTTTGAAATTCCACGGGAGCTCAAGTTAGATCGCCAGAGTGAAATCATGATTCAGGTAGGTAGACAGTAAAAGAGTTTAGATGGTTTTGGGCAGACTGCTGTGGATTGTTCAGCTTTCTCATGGTTTGCACAGGTCTTGTAAGTCCTTGAAAAATAATTATTGCTATATCATTGAAACATCCTTAAAAATTAATGAATCTAAGCTTTTTTACTTGTAAAAAGAGACCAATCCTTGATTTTCCTCCAGCAGTCCTTGAATTTTGTTGACAAGTTCTTGAGTACTTGAGTCTCTAGGACAAAAAGCAATAGTTTGATTTTGACTATAACTGAAGTTTCAGACAGTTTATTTTGACGATAATTATGGAGTTGAGTGCTTGTTATGTCACATGAAAGTACAAACTGTATCTAGCATTGTAAGTAACCCTGCCACCAATAGGGTCTTCCCCCTTAAAGGGGTCAACATTAACTTTTTAAGCTGGTTGCCCTTCGGGCAACAAAGCCTAAAATTCTAGTTGCCCGAGGAAGAATTTTAGTTGCCCAAAACATTCAGTACAAACAAATTAAATAAAGCTACATGTATATCTGCAAAACAAGGACCTTTTTATTAACTTTCTTTTATGTTTATGTTCCAAGTAATCTACACAACGAACAGAACATTTCATTTTTAATGTCGTCATATTCCAGCCAAGAATAATTTTTTTTCCAGCTTTCTATGCACTTCCTTCTCTTTTTACTTGAGGAACTAGCCTTGCCAGAGCCTTTTGGCTGTGTTGGAGATTCACCTGCTTGAATGCTTCTGTCTCCATGTTTTTTCCATTTATTGGTTGGTTTACCATCAAAACAATTTGCTCTTTGTAAAGCCAAATCGAAATACATGTAGGTTTGAACTTATCTGTCCGGATTATCCCAATATATCAGGACAGCCATAACTAGCATTTCAACCAATGAGAATTCGTGTTACGATTCAAGTGTCACGTTTCATAACAAAGCAATATTTCCCAGATGGCGGACGAAGGTCGGGCAAATCATGATCTTTTGACCTGTCCATTATTTTTACTCAAACGGGAAGGTATATAATTGTGGCCTTGTATATTTTGTAGTAATTAAAGAAGGATTTCAAAGGTAACTCTGTTTTTGGGTTCATTGAAATCGTCTTGAAAGAGTTTGATGAAATCTAGTAATTGGCTTGATCAAATCACCTCATCGGAATTAAAAGCGCAGCCGGCGCGATTTCTAAAAGAGCTTAAGAGAGACTGCTTTAAAGAATTCTGGCATTGGTAAGTAGTTTATTTCCGTTTTTGTTCCTGAATTAGTGGAATCACATACCCTTTCATACTGAACTGCCCGTTCGTGTTGTTGGATCGATCGAGAATTGCAAGTTTCGATGTTGCCTTGGTCAATTTCAACTGTTAGAAAGGCCTCAAATTCAAAGAGAGTTTACAAAATATCGATGTTGTTTACAGCCGTGGAATTTGGCATGATGAAACTTTAACAACCCTAGAACCAGCAAAAAATATAAACAGCTCGATGAAAAATACGCAAATATTAGAAAATACACGTACTCTTTACAAACCTTGGGATGTGACCACAAAATCGCGTCTACATCATCGCTTAAAACCAGAAAATTCAATTATTACAATACAGTTTGCGTTCATTCACTTCCGAAATAGCCGTGTACTCTCCTTCTGAACGTTTTGTCAAAAAAACTCCCAGATAATGCTGGTTAGGCTCTATCTTCTTTTTTCTGCATAAAAGGTCCGCCATTTTCCTTGTTAACAATAGCTTCATGACGCCATGCCCGTCCTAATTATATTATATCGGGATAATCCAGACTGCTCATAGTAATTTTCTTTGTTTGGGATTGAAATCCTCACGTTAAGTAAAACTTTTTCAATGCACGTGGAATCATGTGCTGTAATGACTTGTCTAGACACATCTAGACAAACTGGCATATTTCTCGCTTGAACAAAATAATAAGTCGTCCATGATAGCTCAAAAGTGGTTGGACTACAGTATTTCTCACCAGATATGTGATAGAACAAACTATTAAACAGAAGTTTGAAGGTGCTAACACAAACTGACCTACTTGTATGTGACAAGTGCGACAGTTTCTCTAGACGATTTGTCTAGACAACTTGTTTACACTTGTGTTAAGACAGGAAAGAAAAAAAGAGCGAGAAACTCACTCGGGAAAGTATTTTTTAAAGGCTGGTTTTCACTAGCAACGGAGTCTTAGTCTGAGTCATAAGTCGAGAGCTAATGACCTTGTGAAAATCGAAAATCGGAGTTGTAAGCAGAGTCATAAGCTCGATGGAATGGGAGTCAGAAGAATCAGAACGTTTCCATTTCTTCTGATTCCATTTGCGACTGTCGCTTATGACCCAGTGAAAACAAGGTTATCTGAGTCGGGGTCAGAACCAATTGCAACGCCTGGAATCAAACAGTGTCATTGGTTTATTCTTTTGCTTCTGCTTGCGACTCTGACAATGGAGTTTTCGCTTGATCATATGCGACGAAGTCATAAGCAGAATCAGTGCTCTGCTTCTGACTCTGTTGGTTTGATTTTCACTAGACTGTATCGCCCTATGCTTCTGATTATGACTCTGACTACGACTCCGTCGCTAGTGAAAACCAGCCTTAAGGGATATCCAGCACCTCATTCCTTTTAATATCCTCAAAATATATATCGAAACTTTTTATATTCATTTTATTCATATATGTTGTAAAATTTGCTCGACTCGTTGCTTGAGAAACTAAAGCTACGGTAAAACGGACAGCAACGAAAAAAGTGCAACTTGTTTTGCGACATTGCTGCAAAACTTATAGTTACAATGCGAAAACTGTTCCAGATTTGCTAGACCCAGATGGAAACAAAAGAAAGAAAAATTCAACTACAATGCGACTAGTTTGTTCTTGTCAAGTCAGCTTTGGATATTTTGTCTTGTCAGGCTGAAAGACGTCTTCAAGCGGGTGACCTGACTACCGAACAACATCATGATTTGGTAGATAAACTCCAACAATTGTATGCGCTTCAGCGGAATCCTGAACCAGTGAGGCTACCTCCACATGAAGCCAGGGTTTTGCCACATCCTCAGCAACAGCCTGGACACAAGATGCCATCCAGGATGGAGGAACCTCCATTCAGACAAGGTGAAAGACCAAATTTAAACGTACACCTGTATACCAACTTGTCTGAATTATGTTAATTTGGACGCTGTGTGACCAAGTGAAATGAATTAAATTCATTGACATTAGATGAGTGTGGAGAAGGCGCTTGTACGGTGTAAGGTTGTTGGAGACAGGCCTTATGAGCTGATTATACAGGGCAGCTTTTTCGTTAAGTTTTTAAGTAGCCAGCGTTTTTTTGAAAAGTAGACGGTTGTGGGACGTGATAAACATCTCCTTGACATACAGTATCTTGACTAGTGAAGCAATGAATGTAGCCGGCAGAGAAGCTGGCAAACTTTGCCAGCTACGGGCTCTGATATACAACCCTGCAGGGTAACCATGACAACCCTGTGAGCAGTAACCACTAGGCACAATCACACTGAAATAAATCAGTGGATGTACATGTAGAAGACTTACTCTGTACTTACCCCAGGGATTAGCTTGGAGCGAAGCCTTTGAAAGAATCATGCAAAGTTTGGCAACACAAGCAAACTGGCTTGCCCTTAACAGGAGAGCTGTAAACTCACCAATGAATGTTATGTGTGTACCTCTTCATGAACACAGGCCATTCATTTATGTCTTCAACAAGAAGGCAGCTGATTTTGGTAGGCAGGCAAACATTTTGAACTGAACTTCACTATAAAATCTTATCTTTATCTGGTCAAACCAAGCAGTCGAAATTGTCCTTGAGCACAGCTGGCTACTTAAAAACTTGAAGAAAACGCTGTGTGTGGTGTATTCATCATCTATTTACTAGAAGTTATTTTCCATTCAGGGGGACCAATAGACATGCAAGGACCTCCGACAGATGTAGGCCCTGGGAGACCAATGCTGCCAAGGTTTGATGGTCCTTCAGAGCACCCCAGAATTCCACGCAGAGGTGCTATGGAACCTCCCGGTCCCATGATGAGGAATGATAGCCCCAGATTCACAGCCAATGAACCTGAAATGAGAAGACATAATGAGGACTTCAGAGGGCCACCAATGGAACATGATCATAACTCACATGGAAGAGCTATGCCAATCGGGGCCCCTCCCATGATAGCTGATAGGCCATTTGAGGGCGATCCAAGGCTGGAAAGTGGTCCAAATCCTGGTTTTGTTCATGGAAGACCTCAGGATGAGATCCCAAGACATCCTGCTAGTCATGAACCTGGTTTAAAATCACTGGCTACACCTGGTACACCACCAAGACAGGACAAAGGTATGTAAATGTAATAAAAACGTACTGATGCTGATGATGATGACGATGATGATGACAACGACGACGAAGACAACGACGACGACGATGACGACGACGACGACGACGACGACGACTGGATGTAAAACTTAATGATTCGTATTTCCACTACTGTATTAGCCAGCGATCTTTTGGTCTCTGTCAATTCTCTATCCCAAAAAAATAATCTGTCGATATCTTTTGGTAGGTCCAGAAACCCCTCCCACACCAAACACCATGATGGAAAAGAAAGCTGTAGATGACCTCTTCCGAAAGCTGATGCAAGTCGGGATCATTAAGGTGACCCCTGAACCTGGCAATGCGTCTCCACGGCATGTACCTTCACAAGGACCCCCTCAGCCTGAGATTCAAAATCCCCAACCTCTTCCTACTGGGCCTGTTTCTATTCCAGGTCTTGCTCCTCCAGCTGCAGTCGTCTCCCAGAAAGAACTACCAAAAGAGGAAAAACCAATCCCCGTGATAAAACTTGTTCCAGAGGAACTGAAAAGGTAAATATATTGCTTTGTATACATTGCATATGTGTATTGTACCCTTTCTCAAGTTAATCAACCATGTTGAAGATACGGTGACCTATCGCTTCGACTTAGTTTACTGTTATTTTATCACACAGGCGTCATGATGGTGTGATAAGCAGTCTATATGATGGAACGCAGTGTTCATCCTGTGGACTGCGGTTCCCTGGAGAAGCTGCAAAGATCTACCGTGAACACTTGGACTGGCATTTCCGTAAGAACCGTAGAGAGAAAGATGGCAGACGAGTGGCACACAGACAGTGGTTTTACACCGTCAAGGACTGGTTGAATTACGAGGAGATTTCTGATCCAGAGGAGAGAGGTATTGTTCAGCCTTTTTTGATTTTTTTCCTCTAATGTTCCAGTGGTGACTGTGCACTGTAACGAGTTATTTACCCGTCTTATTTATATACTGCACATGTAACTGCCATGAAACACCACCTTGATTATTCATATCACTTCCCTCTCTGGCCTTGTCGGTCATTCAAAAGAGCAATGGTAATCTAATCCATCAAGTCAATAAAGTGAATAAAAAATTGATGGTGGGTTTGAATCCGGCATCTAGGTCCTTTCTAAAGGGCCCATGCTCTGAAGGAAATTCATAGGTTATTTATTACATTTTATTTTGGCATAGCTTAACAGTTAATGCTCTAATTTTCTAATTTGTTTGAAGTTTTTGTTGCATGGCTTAGCACTCCGCTGCAATTGTGCCCCTTTCATTTAGCAGTCTTGACTACAAGTAGCATTGTCACATGGTCAGGGAAGTTTTTGATGACTTTGAAATCCTGTCGCTTAATTTCGCTACCAGACGTTAGTCAGTTGTAATAACATAGGTGTTAAATATGTGTATGAAACTCCAGTGTTTCTTGTTCAATTAGTTATTTAGTTAATGTTACAGTTCAAGTAAATCTTGTTGTTGTTGTTGTTGTGTCAGTGTGTGAAAGGTGTGGAGCAGTATTTTCATGTGCAAGTGTTGTCTGTAAAAAGTAGTTGCAACGTTTCATTCAGTAATGAAAACTCTTGTTTGTGACCAAACATTTAGGCAATTGCAGAAACTTGAGAGGACTGGAAAAGAGCATGGTTGTTTTTCATTTGTTTGAAAAACTAAGATATTGAAATGAAAGATCAAGAATAGAAGTATTTAGAGGAGGAAAATGGCAAAATGGTAGCTCTTCAAATATCACCTAAAAATAGAGAGTTTGTATGGATTGGGTAGACAAGCCATAAAATTATAAGGATTTGTATGGAATTTTGTAACTTTTGCGAGTCTCCCATTTGAAAAGTTTTCCGCTGAAAACTCTTAAACTTGGCTGGGTAGCTTTTCATTCAGTAACATTTCAAATAAAGTGTTTAGATTTTCAGTCAATAATAGAAACTTGTCCCAGTCCTCGCACGTTTCTTCAATTGGCTATTCAGTTGAGGCTGTTGAGTCGGAAATAACGTTTAAACGGAGGATTACTTTTGTTTTCTTGTTTATATAGCACGAAGCTCATTCTTTGATGTTAACATTGGGGCAGTGGATTCCCCTGATCCTCTCAAGGAGAGCAAGGAAGCAGTCGGAGAAGGGAGCTGTCCAGTGCTCAGTGGTGACACTGAAGCTGAAGCGGTAAGGGTGATCTGTTAACTCTCGTTGCTATAGATAACCAGTTAAGGAGGGGGTCCACAGGAAAGCCGAATTTTGACTGGGTTTAATGTTTTTTATGCAAATATCTCATTTACGTTTCAAGCAATCAAGAATCTCTATGCTCATTTCACATATCTAAGTTTTGGGTCGTTTTTGTAAATTTTTGGGGGATTTTAAGGTATATTTAGAGATAAATAGTTTTTTCTCAAAGGATTAGTTAAATTTATGGAAATAGGAAATTTTGAAGATTTGGTGTTGTTTTAAAATTAGAGTTTGAAGTTAAAAATTGGTAGATACACTCCAGACAGTTGCCTAACAACCTGGGGTGCCATTGTGCGGTCAGGCAACTGTCTGGCGGTGTTCCATAACTGTTTTTTTGCCTTTCAACCTCTCTTTAAACTTACCAAAATTTCACTTAAATTCAGGTGTAGCCCAGCCTTAATATTGACATGTGTTAAGCCACATCCTCTGACTTTGTTTTTAGAAATGTGACATTTGTTGCGAGAAGTTTGAGCAGTTCTGGGAGGAGACTAATGAAGAGTGGCATTATAAGGCAGCAGTGCGCATTGATGGCAAGGCAAGTTTCTATCTACACACTGCTCTTTTGCTAGTTCAAAGTGCCTTGATTGTTTTTTAGATCGGATAATGAGTTGCTTGTAAAAGCGTTTGACATTAGAGATTAAAATTATTGCCAATGTACGTTTCGATGCATCAACTAAAGCATCCTCAAGATTGAGGCTTTTATTGCTTTGGTGCTGAGATTTACATTTGTATTTCAGACTTTCCATTACCTCTGCTATCAAGATGTTAAAGAGGTGAGTCAGTGTTACCACGGGGTTTTTCATTGTACAGGTTTATCATACTCGTGTAATGAAAAAAAAAATTCTCCTTTTCCTCTTCATTTATATTTTCGTTGTTATTCAGCATTTTTGTAACGCTCTCGTAAACAGATTATTAGTGAATGCGAGATTGCTGGGTTTTCTAAATTAAACCACGCGAGGGTAGAAATCAAAGTTTGCGTTTGAACCCCCTTGACAGTTCACTTTCATAACAGTCAGGGCTTGACACTAACATTTTTACTATACAACTCAAAATCTTACTTTCCAAACTGGAGTGCGGTATCGTAGCTGCTAATTGAAATGAACTCATTTCTTTGCGGGGTACTTCGCCATACGTACACAGGCTAGAACAGGAATCCAAGATGGTGGTCTCGATTGCCGCATACTACGTGTCTACTCCGCCGCTTTCTCGATGCTCTAATGTGGCAGATCGGTTAATATACTAGAATGGCGTAAATTCTCCCTTTTGAAGACGGAACGGACCATCATTGTCGCATGGTCATTTTATCAGTTGAATTGCTTTTGTACACGCCTTTTTCACGTAAGCGTTTTAGCTGAAAAGCTACTTTCCAGCAAACGCCAAAATTTATTTCCCAGATTGCGTAAAGGGTAGGTATTTTGGTCAGTTCATTTTCGATTTTTCACTTTTCAAGAAGTAAATTTACATTCGAATTTTGTCGGAAAAAAGTGTCGAGCCCTGATAGTAACATACTTTTTGTAACTCCCTGTGCATTGCTTTGAACGTTTCTCCTGGCTCTCCCGCTGTATGTTCTCTCAAACACTGATCGAATTTGTAGATGTGGTTTTAGTAACAATAAAAAAAAACTATGTTAAAGAAACTCAATTTGCCTCTCTTAAGACCTTCGATGTGGAATGGCCGTGTACTTGGTCCTCTGTTAGATTGTGTGCGTGCCATCGTCCATAATGTACTCGTACTAACTTTATATTAATTCTTAGATCCGTGTTACAAATCCATTTTCTTTTCTTTATTTTGTCATGCATCTTATATTTTTGCATTTTTTTGTTTTCATCCGGGCGGTACCTCGCATGAGTCTCCCGTTCGTACCGACCCTTTTGGGCTGCATTACCTAATTCTATCGTTATTTGTTTGTTTGTTTTCTTTTTTGCATATTTGTAATTTTATGGTAACTGAGCCTAATAAAGTTAATAAAAATGTGACGTATTCACGTTAAATTGTCTTGCTAATTCTTACATATGTCTGATCCGTGTGCTGGACTGGACAGAGACTGTTTGGTAGTATGCAGCTGATGAAGCAGCAGCAGCACGAGTCTTTAAAGACCTGCAAGATTCTCGTACCTATCGTATTTCTGTGTTGTTTTCTCTTTCTCTTTGTTTTGAGTATGGTGCGATTGTGGCTTTTGCTTGTTTTGCTTTGTTTTCCTTCCAACCTTTGTTATACAGAACCAAGTGCATGCAGAAGAAGATGAGAACGACGAGGACGAGGAGAAAGAAGACGAGAAAATGGGCGGGGAAGAAAAATCTCCGGAAGAGGGTAAAGTCAAAACAGAGGTCAAAGACAAGGGAAGTAACGAGGATGAACCGGAAATTCCGGAAACCAAAGAGGCGAGCGAAATCAAACCGTTGAAAGAAGAAAAAAAGACTGATAAATCAGATGCAGAGTCTTCCGACAAAGACTCGTGTAAGGTAGAGCGCGTGCTTAGTGTGTCTAATAATGCTATTGACAATAAAGAAAATGAAACGAAGGGTGATGATAAATAGTCACTCTCCTGCGGGGCATTGCTCTGATCATTCCGTCCGTCAACAGCCTGTTCAAACTGCCACTGACGAGCAAACTCTGGCAAAATCACAAACTAGGTTATTCTGTTGTTTATTAATCAACCTCCCTTGTTCGTCGCTGTTTTTATTTTTCTTCGTGAGTTCAACTTGTGAGCAATATTTTATTCCTGCATGGTTTGGGAAGTGACTGAGTGGTTCGAGTCGATGGTGACCTGGCTTGATTTTTCATTTTTGCGAGAAAAACGAGTGAAATGAATGCCATAGATTAAATTAGTTATTGTATTGCAAATGTGCACCTGCCGAAATCCGGTTTAGTTTTAGTTCCCTTTTTCTTGCTAAACAATAGAAAATCTTGTAATGTTCGAGGATTTCTATGGACCAATTTCGCTGATACCTTTGGAGCGTTTGTTGCGCGCCTCGGCAGTTTAGAAACGCCACTATTTTTATCATGGAACACCCTTGATCAGAAGTATTCCAAATCGATCATGAGTCCGTTGTTGTCTTTTCGGATAAAATGAAGGCAGTTTGATCAGGAGTCCTCGAGCGTACTCGAGGATGAAAGCAACCCGGAAAGGGCTATTCACACGCAAGTGTGAACGAACTACTGCTCCGTTGTACAATCCCTCGAAACAGAGGAAATAAAGGAATTCTCAATTTCTATTGAAGTGTGATTTTATCATAGAGTAATTTTAAACTCTGAAATTAAGTAATGAATATCGAAGTTTTCTTCACAAGGAAAGTTCATATAATTGTAATTGGTATGCACTTGATACGTGAACTGTTGAAATGTTTTCAAACAAGATGTGATGCAGGCACTAAATGGTAGTTATGGCTTGCGAGTTCCACGTGCGCGTGCGAGGAACACACGCATTTTCCTCGCGCGTGGCCTGTGACTGTGCGTTATATTCGCCCCTTCTTTGCTCTGCAAGCTGCAGACTTGGTCACTTTACTCTCCAAACCTTGTTTCAGAACATGTACTTTGCTGTAACGATTTTCCGTATTTGATGGATCCTTGTGTACACTTGACTTCGATGCAATGAAGAATAAAACATTTTGAACGCAATTTGTTGGTCGTTACTGTGTTTGTCATAAACTTACTATTAGGGAAGGTACGTTTTTATTTGGGGAGGGGGGTGGGTCGGGGTATTTTAGAAATTTTTGCGAAAAAACTCGTGGCCCTCCCACATCCCAGATCGGATTAAGACGTGACCCTCCACAAATACCTAAACAAAAGCATCTGAACCCCCCCACCAACCTTCTCCTAGGCAAAAATTCTTGGGTTGCACCGTCACGCAGTTGAAACATAATTTGAAAACCATTCAGTGAATAAACTCAAGAAATTATCATGATAACTGACCGGAAATGTTGCTCACATAACCGCGTGTCAAGAGAGAAATACCAACTATGTAAATTTTGCGAGAAGTATGAGACGACCATCGTCCCGCTTCCAACTCGACGACCATATCCCGTCTATGGCAAGCAACCAAACTTCCATTATCTCTATGTGAGTGCAACCCCACCAATGGCCATGAGTCAGACGACTTAATCCAGCCTCAGCTCAGATTAAGCGATTGTTTGAGGAAAGTGAACTGGTCAGTGTGGAAAAAATAATTAACATTTAAGGTGGCTGAACACAGTTTTTGATACCTCTGTTTCAATTACATTTTTCTCTAAAACCCTTGATCCTTTGGTCACCAAAAATGGCAGCAAGCAAGTTAACAACACAAACTTCACCTTTTTGATAATTAAGCTGACGTATGTACCGTTGCCATGGCAACATGATCAAATATAAACGTGTTTAAAATCGGTTTTGGTTATTTGCAGAAAATCTAGTCATTAGATTTTCTTTATAATTTGCATGCAACAAGCTTGTAACGATACTCGCAAGTTAACGCTATTTTGATAATAATTTAACAAACAGATCTTTAATTATCCCTCTTTAAAGGTTCACTGGCATATCTTGAATTTCCTTTGTTAAAGTTCAATTTTTTTCAATCCTCCAGTTACTTATTTCCTAAAGTATTTTCGTGCCAAATTTCGTGAAATTCTAATGAGTGGTTCTCGAGAAATAAGCGCCTCCGAGAAGTCAATTTTTCACTCAATCGCACTTTTTTCGATTTACTACGCATGCGCTGCATTTAACTGGGTTCTTTTAGCAACAAAGAAATAGCAGAGCTGAGTTCTTTGCATCGTTACCTTTCTAATATACCTTTGTAATAAAAGAGTAAAACCTTCAATACAATACATTGTGTTCATTTGTGAAGAAAAAAATAGTACAGATAGCGCAAACATTGAGCAAATAAAATGATCGCTCTATTTATGCCATGTTTGTTTTTATGCAATACTTGTGCGCGCGCTGAATCACGTTAGCAAGAGCGCGCGCCAAAACTGTGTTCAGCCACCTTAATTCCATGTGAATATGATCAAATGTGCGTAACAAACAGGCCACTGAAGGCCTGGTTTTAAAGGCATCAAAAGACCCCCACCAGAGAATTGAAAGATCTTTATTGACGTTTGTTTTACTAGTTTAAGTGGACGTACACAATTGTGTATGTCACGTGACATTCCTTTATTTGTGACGTCACTAAATACGTTTAATGAAATGGGGTAAGGTCTGCATTCGGGCCAAGTGGCCCATCAGGCCTGTAGCATGAAGCGACTGGGAGTATTTCCCTGCCTTTCTAGTCCATCACAGGGTTACCCCCAGCATTAAATTCGCTGTTATGTAAGTTGGTACTTGTGATTTGTATTAGAAGTTATTAAACTATTTACTATGTCACGTGACCTGTTTCGTTTAAATAAAAAGTTCTTATTGGACGTGGACATGAATACAAGGTTATTTCTTGAAGACCTGTTACAATGTAAAAGAATTACACACAGAAGTGATTAATTAAATTTTATTTACGGTACCCCATTTTAAAGGCTCGATTTCCGCCGTTCTCTCGTGTCTGGTCTACCAGCGCGGGCTCATTTCCCGAACATCGGCTGGTAATCGAGCCTACCCATTTTAGTCTAAAGATCTTAACCGTTAATTATCGTTTTTGGGTCGCATGACGTAAATTTAAAATGTAACAATTCTGTATATTGTTAAGAATACTGATTTGATTGTATCCTACAAATTTCAGAAATATCCAACAAAAACTTCTCAGTCTATAAAACAAAAATATTAAGAGGTGAACGATGCCATAAGTCACTCTCCTGAGTATTAGAAAGTTTTCAGATAAATACACTGTCTCTGAAAAGCTTGTAGCAGAGTATGTTGAGCGCCTTGCCCAGATAAAAGTGCGCAAGGAGAAAATGAAAGAGGAGATTGAAAGGGAGCGGATGCAACAGCTGAATCGGGAGTACAACATTGACTGGGTTGGACTGTGCAACTCCGATAAGCTGTCGCCCTTGAGGGTGTGGGGAACGAGTTTGTCACTTCCTTGATTTAATGAACCGCCTTGAGTTGGGTCATGTAGCAGCTGTCGTAAGATCCTAAGCGAATTGGCTCGATACCCAAACCCCCAAACAATGCTAAAACAGTAGTGATGATTGAAATCTATTGTTTTAAGTATTAAATGAGAAGAGACCTTCGGAAGAGCTGCTACACTATCCCTTGAGTTTATAGAAACGTCTCCGCCATGTTTTTTTCTAATCTTGCCACGAGGTCTCTCAGACTTAAGGAAAGTTCATTTAATATGACAAGGGGAAGGGGATGAAGATATTGAGGTGGGGGTCCGAAAATTTTTACACACCCGAAGGGGGGGGGGGGGTGGGGGCTCTGAAAAAATTGTTGGGCTAGGAGAGGGGCTCTGAAATTTTTACTACCAAAGCGGGGGGGGGGGGAGGGGCTCCTAAGAAATTGAACCGCTAGCGAGGGGGGGGGGGGGGGGGGGGCTGGGGGGCTGCTAAAATTTCAAGCTTCGAGTTTCAAAATCCCCCCCCCCTTGTCATATTAAATGAATTTTCCCTTGCATGTCAAAAAGAACTCCATTTGCATAGTACGATTTCCGACAGGGTTGGACGAGCTATCCTGGTACTTTCCCCATCACAAGATCACCTTCAAGGGGAAGAAAGCTGAAAAGGTCGCAATGATCAAAGTGCTCATTGGCAGCTTGCTGTACGATTCAATGAGTGTCAACAACCTCGGCAGCCCCCACTAAGAAATGTGCAGTAACAAGTGACCTCATCACTTTCCGAGGTGGAAACTGTCTCGCAAAGCGACGTAGTAGATCGAGTTGTCGGTTTAAGCCCGAGTAGCTCAAATAACGAATCGTCACCGAGGACTGATTTTATACCACAACCCCGCGCGGAAACATTACCGCAGTCAAAATATGAACGAGAGTGGGCACGGGTCGAGAGAGACAATTACGTTAGTTGGGACATAATAGTTTTTTGAGATAATATTTTCACACCTGTATAAAATAATTTAGATTAATTTTGACTGGTAGCTTTGCTTGTTTATACAAGTTTTAGGCTTCTATACACTTCCCGTGTTTGTTAACAAATAAGAGTCAACTAACCGACATGGAGTAATTTTTTCCTTGTCAAAAAAAGAACTGTGACCCTCCCCCGGTTGCTTTTAAAACAGGTTTGCCCCCCCCCCCCCCCCCAAATTTGTAAAATATTTACTAAAGACCCTCCCCTCCAAAGCCCCGAAACGCAACGGTGTCTCTGATTGAAGACACTTATAGCCGAGCAGACTTAACCTTTCACGTTGTGGGCCAAGAAGGTAATGTTTGCGTCGAACTAAGTAGCTCACACAGTCCACACATCCAGATGTATCGAGCTTATCCCGGTTTCCCTAGCATTAAATGACCAGGAGTATTTCTAGTCCAACTGGATAAAATTGCTAGTCCATCGCAGGCCCCATCGTACTCTTAGCACTGATGAAATTCGCCGAGTCCCATTTATAGACCAAAGCGAAGAGAGACGCTCTGAGTAAATTGTCTTGTCTAGGAACACAAAGGAATGACACACATTCACATTTGCATTACACTGCAGGGGTACGTTTGCTCCTGGATATCTCCTTTATTTCACTTTACCCGTTTTTTTTTTTTTTTTTTTTTTTACGCTGGGCGCAGCTAACGGAAAGTCTACATGCGAAACCAAGTAGCCCATCGACAGGTCGGCGCTTTTCTCCGATTTCTGTAGCACCGATGAAGTGACTAAGAATATTTCTATCCCCACCCCTCCCCCCCTAGATAGCAAGCTAGTCTACCGCAGTGTTACCCATACACCCGGTTGGAGAGATCGAGGCACCGTGAGAGTAAAGTATCTTGCCCAAGAACACATCACAATATCCCCAGCCAGGGCTCGAACCCAGACCGCTTGATCCGGAGACGATCGAGGGCAGAGTCCACTGCGCTCCACATGTTTTCCTTCGTATAGTAAGATATGAAAAAAGACCAGTGTGTATGAAAAAAAAATACAAGTGCTACATGTCTGGCATATATTGAATTTTTTTTTTTTAGATCGAGCAACAAAGGTAGGAAATAAGAATTTCGCCACAGCTGGGGGGTGACGAAGGAGAATCGCCAAGCTGTTTCAGTTGATGATGCTGAAATGGAGTCCTTGACCTTCGATTCTCAGTAGTTAAACCACTCAACTGTTTCGACAGTTGCTGGATGGAAATCTTTTCAAGCCAAGGGAAACTGTTGTATAAATACTTAACTGAAAATGGTGTAAGAAAATTCTGACCAAATAAGGGTCGCTTTCTGAATTTCCGGCTCACTCTTTTTGCCAAGAGTTTTGATCGCGAAGAATATCGGAAGCAAAATTAGCATAGCAACAGCATGAAACAATGTTTAGACATCACACAAGTCCCAGTGGCCTTGCCGAGGAAATTGATCACTTTTTTCTTTATTAGTGTTGCACCGTTTTGAAAAAAAACTGGGTTATTTCCTTTCTGTTACAACCAGAGACAAAGCATCTAAATGCTGGAAGCAAGTCCCTTTATCGATGCTCTGCCAATGGGAGTGTTCTCTCGTTGACCGTGAACAAGTCGTGATCTCGAAACGTTTCATTTGGTGTGGTATGCGACAGCATTTTTTCCAGCGAATTCTGATCGATAATCAATTTGGCGTACCAAACCGCAGAGTGCTCATTCGTTTAAGCTAATTCTACTCGGCAGCAAACAAGTATCAGTCTACTGCTCATATCGACAACAAATCTGTTCAGTTGCATTTAATCAACACTGGACCACATGCCGCGTAAGTGCACATTTCTAATTAACCCGTTAAATTTTGGGCCCGTTCAGGGCAGGCTTTTAATCGCGGAGAGGTTTGACTTCGCATTGCTGAAAAATTAATTTGTCCAACAACAAAAAAATCTTATCAAGAAAGATTTGGATATGCAATGACAAGCAGAACTCAAACGGCAACCTCTTCGTCCGGTTTTTTTTTTTTGGCAAATTTAGGTTACAGTTAACCAAGAATCAATCAACCTATCAGGTGCAATACGAGAAATAAAACATTTCGAGCCACTGGAAGGGATTAAAGTATTTTCCTCTATCTATGCGTTGAAGAACGCCATGCGAATTCGTTAAGCACATTTTTCAAATCAATGTATTCTCAATTTATTCAACTTTATAAACCGACATGGTAATATGTACTTGGACATCAATGGCAGTCTTGCTAAATTCGTTTCGCGCTTCAATTTCAATTTCTGAAATTCATTTTGT